>OZ035835.1:21536158-21555756 GCA_964034765.1 Knipowitschia caucasica
AGCAGTGAGTGATCAGATGTGACAAGTTCAAATTTGACAAGATAACTTTTCTTGGACAGACTTTATTTTGATATCTATTATAGTTTTGCGTCAGTCAATTTTAGGATAAAAACCTTCCACCTGTGTTATCATGCTTAAAGATAATTAGCACACAAGAAAAGCAAATATCTGACAAAGAGAATATGAAAATAAGATTTTCTCATGTTTGTATTTTTTGTCCCCATAAATGATCACATAGTAATGATAGAATGGTACAGGAGAGGCTTGTACTTGTAGGATAGAATGATACAATGAAAACTGTTGATATTAACCGAGCAAGCGAGGTTAATACATGTTTTATTATATGACTATTTTTAATTTGTGCAAATATCGATATGTTTCAACACTAGCAAAAACACATGCAACCAAACAGTCAAATCTTGACATTAAGAACTTGCTAATCAGATGATTGGTACGTTCTCTATCTCTTCTGTGTCTTTACCAATGCTTTTTACATATTTGAAGTATGTTCATGTCCGACTTCGTTTTCCCAATCCTGTTTTTATCTTTCTGGTCTGTAACGAAGTTGTCAATCTTTTCTTAACTGTTAGGAGTTGTGTTTTTGTCGTTATTTGCTGTTATTACTTCCTCTGGCTCTTCAAACTCGTCCGGATAATAGAATTAACTGGAGAATGCTCCCAGTCGTTGCTCATTATTTCTTTTTTTAAAGAAGATATCAAATCTGATACGCGCTGCGGACCAATTGTCATGGTAACGGTCCGAGATGGAAAATATCAGACCGCAAATCAGCCAATCAGAGCGCGCGTACAATCCAAGTCATATAATGAGTGTTCATATCAAATCTTTAACATTTTCAGAAAGACTGTTCCATATTTTACTGCATACATTTTTGCTCTGGACACCAACAGGAGGCCAGTCCCTGTGCACCTCAGAGTCCCAGCAGGAGGTCTCTCCCTGGACCTCTCAGATTCCCAGCAAACTCTCTTCCCTGAGCTGCAGGAAGCCAGTGTAGAGACCTAAACGCTCGAGCTGCAGCATTTTTAATAGAAGGCAGCTGTGTTAGAGATTATTTGGAGAATCCAGTGAGCAGATTGTTACTGTAGCCAGGAAGTTCAGATCAGAATCTATAATTAACCTTTAGATTTTGATCCTGGCGTCAAGGTTTTAGAGAGAAAAACAAGATGTAGCTGCTGACACTTTTCCCTTTGCTAATGTTTCTTGGATCGTTTCACAATCCGCTTTACCTTTCAAAGATATAGAATGTTGTTTTGAAAGGTCAGTCTCTATGGTAACAGACCACATTCCTCCTCATTTGGGATTCCATGGAATTGTAAAAACCAGAAATACATCTGATTAAATATAAATGACCAACATAAGCGCTGCCCTAAAATCACCCCTCCTCCCTCGCCAAATCTATGTGATACATACATCACAAACATTTCCCCTCCTCTCTGCTGCTCTCAGAGTAAGCTGTCTCTAAACCTGTTTTCTGAAACGCTAAACCCTGAACTGATCCGATTGACATTTCACTGCCTCCACCTGCTTTGTGGAAGTAGGCCAATTTTTGTTTTGTTAGTAAAAACAGAGCACACACCAACCTGGGTCTCTGAAACCTCTGACATTTGTTGAATTTTTGGAAATATGAACATTGGTGCCTTTTTAAATCCCGAACCCACCAGACCACAAAGCCACGGAGTCACTGGAGGAGGAGAATGTCTATTAGATAAATATTTTCCTTCCAACTCTCTAGGCGCTGAAAGCCATAGAAGCAAATAAACTCTAAAATAGTTATTCCAACAAAGTAAACATTCCGTAGCTCTCATGACAACGCTTCAACCTTAATCCAATACACAATTAGCGTAGCGAAATGAAAAAGCCAATTCATGCAAGACACTCTGTAGACTTGACTAAACAAATTGTTCCAGACGTAGGATCGAGATGATGGACTACATATTACTTGCGGAAAAGTTAGAATAACCCTTTTTTTTTGGGCAACTTCAAACCATTTCAAAATGTATTAACTTTACTTGGACGAACTACCTCCCAAACACAACTTCACCTCACTAGTTTCCAAAAGTCTGGAGGATTTTGAAGGCTGCATCGATGAGAAGCAGCTACTTATTGAAAATCTCATGCAAACTGCAAAGATGTAGACATTACATTTATGTTGAATCAATGTTCCAGTCACATTGGAACAGTAGGTACGCCTGATGATGTGGGCTGTCAACAATTAAGGCATTGAGATTCAGCATTTGCGATAGAGGTTGCGCTTGTTCTCCCCCAACACCATTAATCTATAATGTTACCTCAGGCAGTGTGTTTGGCAACGGCGAGAGAGAGGAGTCTTAGTTATTCACCTTTGCCGCAGACACTTATTGCTATTCGGTGCACATTTGGGCTTGACATGAATGGATTTTCAACTTGTCTGAGATTTTGCTCTCCCTCCAAATTGGTGCAGGGTCCTCATAAAACCACTGGATCAGGATGTGGACAGACAGGACCAGCTGCACAGTGGCAGTCTTCCCAGTCTCACACTATACTCATGGCTATATTAAAGCTTCATCTCTCACTTTCCATTGGGGCTGGACTCAACTAACTGCATTATCAATGTGTAATGGAGGAGATAGAGACCTTATTGCGTTCTCCCATTGTTAAAACTAAAGGTAGTAATGGGGCACATTATACTGTATGTATTCCAGACATCGGGCATAGTACGTATGTGTTGTAATTATGTTGACAGATAGTTCATACGACGGCACACTGCTGGCTCCTGTCTGCTTCTCTGCGCTAGACCTTGGATATGTTTGGTCAAGGCTAAGAGCTAAAACACTGAATATATTGGTGAGAAATGTTCACAAACAGAATGTGAATGAGGTCATGCAATTCAGTCTATTCTGAATATAAGTAGCGGTGTTGATAACTTGCTTGTTATAGTTTCATATTGAGAGACGATATCATTGACAAGTTTCACTTATGGCACTGGGAAACCTGGAAGTAGAAGAGAATGGCCGCAGTTCAACATCAGTTTCATTACAATGTACTTTGAATGGTGCTTTTCACTATTTATCATGTCCTCTATAGAAAACAAACATCTTCCTCTTGAATAACAAAGACATTGTGTAAATACAATAGAACTGTCGATGTTTCTTTATTGCAATAGGAGAATGAAGACACATAGTAGCTCTTGCAAAGGGAACACGCATGCATATCCCAGGCCATGCATAACCCAGGCCATGCATAACCCAGGCCATGCATAACCCAGGCCATGCATAACCCAGGCCATGCATAACCCAGGCCATGCATAACCCAGGCCATGCATAACAGATTAATGTCAGACTAAGCGGATAGTTGGGAGTCATCACAGGGATCTGACGACCTTAAACACAAAGAAGAAATCTATAGGAACAATTCATGAAGGCTGGGCCTCAGGCGCACAAATGAAACAGAATTATTTTTCCTGAAGCCATCGTCAAAAAGGTCATTAAAGACTGTTACATTCATGTAAGAACATTTATAAATGCGTTTCACACAGAAGTAGCAGTAATCTTAACTTGTTATACTAACTGTAATTTTAATATTAAATGTACTATTGTTCAGTGTAAGCTAAAGGATGTAGTAATATGTAGCGGTTATTCTAATGTTACAATCAGTAATCACTAATTATTGTTTCTGTTTGTTCATGTACAGTGCACATGTGACACCGTGTCTTCATCTCTATTCAAATTTGGCCTTGTTCCAAATAGAAGAAGGAGCGCGACCATGTCTTTCCTATTCCCTCCAGCGCTCGGCCCATAAACATTAATGAGTCACATTTGTGTGGCAGTGAAACCCCACCTTCAGAACACTGAGACCTCTGCAGCGTCCTGGACCTGCGGACACTCAGAGACTCCCGTCCTGCTGACTGCACTCGCTCAAACATGGACCTCCCAACAATCTGGCCAACCCGACCGGTTACCAATGACTACAGAAGACATTGTTTAGACATCTTTACTTTTACCTTGTTTTTATAAACAGGGTAGCGAGAGGAATATAAGGTCAGTAGAGAACATACTCAGCGTAGGTTCTTTTACTTTTTATAAATACATGCAAAAATACATCTAAACTACTACTACTACATCTGAATGGTTTACACATTTGCCATGTTACAACCATTTCAATTTGGAGAGACGAGAAAACAGGAAGTTTTAGAGTATTTTATGAAAGGAGGTTTGGCGCCCTAGGTCCCGGTGCGGCCTTCAGATCGGAAAGGCTCCTGCGATGGAGCGTGCCAATCCCCAAAAAGGCTGCGTGTTGATGGAGTTTTCGAAGCCTGGTTTGGAGGGGACAGACGTCGTGACTGCTCCATTCTGAGACCGCTATCGCTAAGCTGTGACCGCTATCGCTATATGCTGTGACCGCTATCGCTATATGCTGTGACCGCTATCGCTATATGCTGTGACCGCCAGCGCAATGCTGCTAACCATTTTTTGCTATATGCTGTGACCGCTAACCATTTTTTGCTATATGCTGTGACCGCTATCGCTATATGCTGTGACCGCTAACCATTTTTTGCTATATGCTGTGACCGCTATCGCTATATGCTGTGACCGCTAACCATTTTTTGCTATGCTGTGACCGCTATCGCTATATGCTGTGACCGTTATATGCGGTTATCTTTGAGCGCCGGGACGTGAGCGCTCGCATCACGATCAACCAGACGCTGCGGCAGGGTTATCTTTGAGCGCTGGGACGTGAGCGCTCGCATCACGATCAACCAGACGCTGCGGCAGGGTTATCTTTGCGCGCTGGGAACGTGAGCGCTCGCATCACGTTCCGTCAGACGCTGCGGCAGCGGAGAGTGTTTGAGAAAAGTGCGTGCCGCCACCAGAATCTTATTGCTTCACTTACTTTGCTTCGTATTGCTTTGCTGGGAGCTTACGAGGAAGCCAGTAGACGTTGTGCAGCCAGGATGGCGGACGCGTCTGGCCTGATGTAGGCGGAGAAAGCCGAAGAGGACCGGCACCCCAGCTGTTGCAGAGAGGTGTGGGGGAGCCCCGGCGAGGCTGCGCGCGTGGCAGCGCCTATCCTGAAGGAGTGGGAATATCTCGTGTAGGGCAGAGGAGATGCTCCGGTGGAAAGTAGCGGCCACGGCCCGGCAACCCAATGGTCCTGGAAAAAAAACCCCAAAACCCACGGAAGGGGCAGCGTCCGTGTAGAAGCAGAGACCTGTAGGGGCAGAGACATGTCGGAGAGGGCCATTGAAGTTGCAGGCGCCCTTACGCTTAGAATCTTGGGTTGGAGAGTAGATAATCAGGATAGTAGGATGGTCGGGAAAGCCGTGTCTCGGACCGCATGAAGGTTGAGTGAGCAGTAGTGAACGCTTACGCAGAGAAGTCATAGAAGGCGAGCAGGAAGATGCTGCGAGGAGGGCAGACATGATACTTGGAAGATGAGCCGGAGTTCAGTGCCGCTGCAGGATGGGCAGCGTGATGGGGGAGCCTGCGATCAGAAGAGTGAAGAATACGGGTATGGATGCCTTTGATTAGGAGTCCGATTGACGGCTCAGCGCAGCTACTCGGCCAGCTGCATCTGATAGAATCAGAAGATTAAGTAGAGAGATGAAGCACGACCGCCGAAGCGACCCTGAGAGCATAGGTGCGAGTCCGGCGCAGCGCGGCATACTCGGCCGGGCTGCATCCATTAGAAGCAGGATAAGCTTCTGAGAGAGTGGGTTGCAGCAGTAGCAGTAGCAGTAGCAGCAGCGGCAGCAGCAGTAACCTCAGATAATAACGGCAACGACCTGTATCAGCCGTGGCAGCAGCAGCTGCAGCATCCGTAGATAATAACGGCAAAATCCTGTATCGAAGCCACGGCAGTAGAATATGTTGTAGCTGTTTAGTGTTTCAGTAAGAGAAGCGAAGTGAAGACGGATGACAAAGTACATGAAGCAGCAGCAGCACGGCAGCAGTAGCAGCAGTAGCGGTAGCAGTATGAAGCAGCAGAAGCAGCATTAGCGGGAGCAGCAACACCACAAAGCGATTCATACGAACAAACAGACGTGTCACGCCAGCGTGCGCCGCTTGTCTCCGTGAGCCAGGTTACATACGTGTCTGAAAGAGCCGAGCCGTAGAGACAGGTGCAGCCTGGGAGCCCGCGGAGCGGCAGCGGCAGGAACAGCAGCAGCGGCACATGTAGTAGTAGAAGCAGCAGGAGCAGGCAGCAGGGACAGGCAGCAGCAGGAGCGGCAGCAGGAACAGGCAGCAGCAGGAGCGGCAGCAGGAGCGGCAGCAGGAACAGCGGCGGCGGGATCAGGCATCAGTAGGAACGGCAGCGGGGACCGGCAGCAGCGGCGGTCAGAGAACCGTGCCCATGGTTGTTTAACAGCCTGAGGAAAAAAAATAAAAAAACCGACCCGAATCCAAAACATTCCCATGCGAATAACAGACGTCCCCTGGAGCCATCTGCTGCTTTGGTTATGGCAAATACGCATGAACGATCACTGATCCATGCGTTCATAGCTCCGACACCACTTCACACCCATTGCAGAACACGTTGGGCCCTTTTTCTTTCTGCTGCACTTTCAAAATGCGACAACTGCAGTTTAGTTACCTAATTTAATACCAGCGACCTAGCTATTTAAATGCATGGTTTTACTGCAAGTGGCAGAACATGAATCTCAATTAATGCACATAGCTCCTCGTATATCCCACAGACGATAGAGATTGATGCCATTTAATATGCATTGCCCCTCAGTTAGCTCAAACACGTGTGAAAACGGAGCCTGCAGACCAAGCACGGGGCGAAAAAACTGACGCCTGCAGTCAAGTGCGCGGGGCAAAAACCAATCGCCTGCAGCCCAAAACTCCGGGATTAATCCGTCCGGTCGGCACACTCACTGTACTCACATGCCAGGAGACTTGGGAAAAGCAACGGGAAAACGCGGCACCGCCAATCGGAGGCAGGGACACGCACGGCACCGCCAGACCGTCTGCGTGCGGCAGCAGACCACAAGGAACGAGCAGCACAGAACCCGCGGAGGGCCCCGCGGAGCAGCCCGCAGAAGAGCCCGCAGAGGAGGAGAGCAGTGGAGATACGCGAACCACAGCAGGTGCAGGGACGCGAAGGAGGAGCAGACCAGTGCAGGGACGCGGAGGAGGAGCAGACCAGTGCAGGGACGCGGAGGAGGAGCAGACCAGTGCAGGGACGCGGAGGAGGAGCAGACCACGAGCAGCCAGACGGAGAACGCCAGGGTCGCGCCGAGTAGCGTGAGTAGACGAAAACGATTCCTCCAGACGATTCTCTGCAAGGCTTCGAGGGCTTGCAAGGCTTCGAGAAGGCAGAGAGTGGGAGTTTCTCCGTTTTTATGCGGCTGGCGTAGTCGGTACAGATGATTGGAAGGGGGCGTCTGCTGAGCGATAGGCTGGGGATGCGAGCCGGCTTGGAGGGGTAATTTTGGTTAACGTCTACCAAATTGAATTTTCGCTGGCTGCATAACCATATAGATTAGAGTTTTTCTTTTTTTGAAAGACCACAATATAGTAACCACTGTGTAAGGAGTGAATGAATATTGACACGTGAAGCGTCTTGGGGTGTCCAAAGAAACACTACATAAAACCGATGCGCTCTTATTATGTATCCCTGACTTCTCTCTTGGACTTCATGATGCTGTTTAGTGACCACACTCCAACCATAGCTCTGAGGCCATAACACAACAGCATTAAACAGAGATTAGATTTCACACAAACACAGCAGAATATTTTGGACATTTTAATGGTGTCTTCTGACCGTCACATTGTCAACTTTCAAAAACCTTCTCCGATTATAGTGTAAAATGTACATCGGATCAAAACTATTTTCCAGCTCTCTCCACATATCTAAAAGTTCACCATTTTTTTAACCTCAATGCTATTGTTTGATTCCAAAGAGCCTTACATATCGAGTGTACCTATCGTATGTACCTATGAGCTCCAACCCCACAACAGATCACAACACTACAGAAAAAAAACTCGTATTATAGATAAGACACTGGAAAATCCCAAGCACACTCCACTCCAAACATCTCATAAATACCATTCTATATGCAGCGGATAAATATTAAAGAAGATGCATTATTTTCCTGTGGCTCAATAAATCGACGAACACATGAACCCAGAGCTATCCTCCCTTATTGTACCCTCACTCATTCCCACCACGCAGCTCCTTGTTTTTCCCTCTCAGCCCCAAACAGAAGTTCAACTTGATTTGATGCCACATCACTGTCACATATATCATTTCCCTCACTTTCTTATTGTAGACCATAAAGATGTAAAACCCAGGAAATTAAAATAAAATGCATGTTTATTACAAAAGATCCTCTGCATCTGGCATCAATAATATCTGACGGTTTTATTGCTTTTGTGTGTGTGTCAGGTAATGTCGACTTTGGTGATTTTTATGTGGATTTCTCAACAGCTTGCCCCATGCACACGCAACCAGACGTGAAAAATGTGCTTGTCATAAGAACCTGTTGCAGAGGATTCAAATGTGACTTTCACTCAATACTGAATGGAGGGTACTTAGCAGCCTTCACTGGGGAAAGTTTTCGAACTGAGCTGTCAAGAAGGCACTACACCTGAATGAAGAGTGTGGGGTCAAGACTAACATTTATATTGTCTGTTTTTTTGTTGTGTCATAAACAATGGGACTTTTGACCTAATGACAATCCATTCACAGCAAAAAAATAAATAGCTCAATCTTTCAAAAGTCAGACAGTTTTGATTCGTCTCAGCTTGGGTGTAAACCAATGATGCTGAAATGGTAACTAAACCCATCATTCATTTAAATGACTAAATAGGTATATGGGGGAACAACATGGGATTCAACACAAAGTAAATAAATAATGTCTTAAACAGAGCAAGCGATTAAACAGAACTAAAAGTTTTTGAGCTCAACTAAAGTATAGAAACATACTCACGGGCGATCTGAAGCCGTGGAAGCCAATCAGCATCAAGGCATCGTGGACTATCAGCTCCCACGGGAGTCTACTACTGGCGGATCGGAGCCCAGGACTAACAAGCGTGGTGGACAGTTGTGACAAAACACAGAAGGGGACCACCACAAACAGACACCAGGGGGCCGCTGTAGTGGTGGCAACGCCAAAAAACAGACTGGGGTCACAACACTATCCTTAAAGATGATGTGTAATTGCTAACATATGTGGCTAGTTTAATGATTAGGGAACAACCAATTTAGACATCGGCCGAGGTTTCACAGGTTTTTGGCCGTTTATTTTATTAATTGGAAGTTTCAGCCTTCAACTCATTTTATCAAGCCCCCCCATAAGTCTTTATCATTGGACCCCCAACAATATAGACTTATGGCTGGTTGTATGACCATCCATGCAGCTATTTCTGATGGCTGTGAACACATCCAAGACTATGCTAACACTAGCCCAGAGGAATCATAAACACACACTTGTAGACGTGCCATAAATTATTCTAAAGCATAGACAGGGTGTCAAGCTCTTTTGGTTGTATTTCAGCCTTCTGCCAAAATAAAAACTGTCCGGGGCCCAAATGAATAAAAGGTTTTTTGTTTTTTTTAATGATATTTTGTTATAATAAATCAATACTGTCATGTCTGTTTTGTATCAATAAAGGCTTTTAAATACTTTCCCTTGTACTTAAAATCAGTTCCAATCATTCCCAAAAGTATTTTTTTTTATCTGCTTTATTTTAAAGCGGTGCAAAAGATTGATAATTTAAAAAAAATATGAAGTGTCTGTTACCAAAACCATCAACCATTTTCACAGGGATCAAAAACATAAACCTACCGAGTATGTGTATTTTATTTTCTGCAGTGATTGTATGGGACTTGTCTGCACGTACGTCCTGTAACAATGGGAAGGAAAACAAAGAAGCCAAAGAAAAATACACTCTCACATGTTCTCTGAGCCGTGTGCTTGACAGCCACACAAGCTGAGCGGGTTATGGGGCTGCTCTCCAGGACCTGCTCTCCTCCTTGTGGGTCGGATCACAGGCCTCTCCCAGATCCAAGCCCTCAGGCAAGTGCAAGCTTCATATGCCCCAAGAAAAGTTTCACATACATTTTTGCACTCATTTCGAAGATATATTTTGAGAGGTGTATCACAATAAATGCCAGTCGTTGGGATAGCAATGAAAGCTCTTATATGAACCGCGAGCAATCAAAAATCCTCATCATTTCAGCACTTGTTAGCACCTTATAGAGGACAACATTGAAACAGATGTTTGTAGTTTGTCGGTTGGCTGTGGTCTATGGCTCCTATGTGTTTATTATTGCATCACCTTTGTTTGCTTTTCTGAGCTGTTGTTGGTGAAGCAACTTTCAACTGCTTGTTGTCCAAAAAAAATGGAAATGTAAAAAAATCCCATGATCAGTTAATATGGGGCTTGATTTAAGTGTTTTCTGGGTGCATTTGGGACTGACTTAAATCTGATAATGTATAAATTCTCCATGTGTACTTTGAACATATCATCAAAACAGAAATCGCAAAGATTATCTGGAGATTACTAAAGAGATCTGTCTTAAAGATTGTATCCATAGTTACAGAGCTCTCTCTCTTGTCTGTGCGACGAGTGGACAATAAATAAACTGCATCAAAACACCTGCTCTTAAAATAACTCTTCTTTGTATCTTGAATCTCACAGAACTCAAAAAGAAAACATGTTGTTCTGCAGTTCTTTCACGAAAGCAATCTACAACCGGGGTGTCCAAACTTTTTAATAAGAGGGCCACTTTTTTAAAACTGTTTTGTACATGGGCTCCTCTGGGCTTTAAAATGATAACGTCCATATGGATTCACATCTCTGCTACATTACTGCTAAATATGGAATTTTGTGATGGTCAAAAATAATTGTCACAGCTGTCCCCAATCCTTCCACCACACTCATTTGTGGTTTTTATGCACTACAACTCAAGGATGGGAAAATAATAATAATAATAATTATACATATAAACTGCTAGGGATACAGGGCACATAGGGGAGGTCCTTGGAACAGCACCCCTGCCCCAAGTCGACAGCCTCCCATAGTGTACTTTTTAACGCACCACTTTAGACACATGTATGCAAATTGTTACACAAAAAGGAAAGGAAAAAAATAGGGGCAATGAGGGTGATGTGGGGATGCATCAAATTGCTAAGATATATCCACCCATCTCTGCACTACATCAAGGTTGCTGTTTGTGCATTGGTTTAAAAGAGACACATTTTGGTTAATTTGGTGGTTTTGTTACTAAACTATTTTACCCAGTCATTTTTCATTAACATTTATGTGCCACTGTGGGTTGTGATGTTTATCTAAATATGGCTTAGTAATAGAAACAGGTTCATCCGACCCTAACCCACTGTTCACTCACTCATTACATTCAGACTTATCATACATGTTTTTAGTTGTGGGGGAAACTGGAGCACCTGAAGGAAACCTAACCAAACACATGGAGAACATGCAAACTACACATTGTAAGGCTGAAGGTGGAATCGAACCCAGGACCTTCTATCTGTGAAGCGCCAACCACATAGCTCCTAAAAGTCCACTATATTGTGCCCCCTTTAAGGTGTTACATGTGTCTTCCCCTTTTACAGTATAGGGGTTTGTTTTCTGGTCTACAGTGTTTAGGATTTTCTTTTAAAAACAAGATAATATGATAACTGCAGCTTTTATTGAGAAAGCGCTTATTGCGGAAAGACAAATATAACTGTGTGTGAAAAGATCCATTAAACCACTAGAGAGAAGAAAACTTAAGCCTCTCATTGCAGTGTGTGAAAGTGCAGCTATACAGGAGTCCTGGAACTCTGATACATGTTGCCGCAGAGATCGATGAAATTAAGAGATTAACTGAGTAAATATTTGATGATCCTCTCTATGCCTGTCAGATTCAATCCCCCGACTCAAGGTTAATCTTTGGGTTTTCATACGAGTTACGATCAATCTGCTCTTTCATAAAACATTCAATTTGATTTCCCACTGAAATAACAAGGTGAGTTCTACAATAGTGTTGAAAGGACCTGTGTTTTGTGCCTGGGCAGAGCTTAGATCTAGACTCACACACACAAAAATGAATTAAAGCAGGTGGCACGTCTCCTGCATGATTCCACGTTGATAAAACTGTACGCTTTATCGCATTAGGGGAACAAAGGGATGTCCATGTGTCTGGCTATAGGTTTCCTCCAGGTGCTCCGGTTCCCACTAAAATTTTTTTTTTTTACAATGGCTCGTCTTGTCCGTGGCCAGGACCCCTCTATAAAGTGACTGTAAAGTTGTCAAGATACGAACAACAGATCAGAGAATCAATAATAACAAACTCATACAAGCCATTTTTCCGTGGGAAGCGGGATAACCAATCATCTGTCTGTCAATCATCGGCGCTGATGCTCGCAGCTCTGCGCATGCTCAGTTGTTTGTTTTTGTGGAACCTCCGAATCAAGCCTCCATTAGGCTCTGGAACTACATGAAAACTGAACAAAGAATTCTGAACATCCGCGCTGAGTTACTCATTTATATACTGAACCTCCATAATTAGATCCTCTGCAGATGTGTCCTATAATGTTCAATTCATGATAATAGCTTCTTCCTAGTTTGCCACGATCGCTTTTTTGGTGCATAAAAACATTCTTTTTTTCATTAAAACGTTAACAAATAATTCTGAAAACCTTTGTGCATGTGTATTAATAATATATATGCATAATGTGTTGTCAGATTAACATTTAAAAGTGTTACGGAAACGTAGGTGTAGTCCAATCAGAAAGGAGGGGGGAGGGAGCTAGCGTCGTTTTTTTCAAATCAAGTACCCCCCCTCTCTCATTTTCTGACAAACTCCAGACAATCACTTTAATACAATACTCTGCATGACATATTTAATTTTTTTTCAATAGTTTAAACATTTCAGGATGAACATTTCTCACCTGTGCTCTGACAAAACACGTTGAGAACAACCATCTCACTCTCAAAATTCTTTATATGAAAAACAAGCACAAAACCCAAAGAGCTATAAGAGAGTCTTTCACAGGACATGTGATGAAATACAGATTTCAATTTTTTCCTTTTGGGTGATCACAGCTGTAGTTTCTTCAATTCGGCCGGTGGGGGCAGTGTGCGATTTGCCAACTTTTATGAGATTCAAAGTAAACCCGATACCATTGATTTGAAAGACATACATGTAAATCAGGCGCACGGATACTGAAGACAGTTTATGCTTCTGCGTATAGGACTTTACAATATGAACACACACGTACACACACACACACACACCAAAAACACAGCCTCTCGCTTGCTCCACAGGTCTTTCTGCTGCGGCGGCGCTGTCCACTGCCGCTGGTGCTGAAACTTTCCCTCCCGCGCTCCTGGCAGCCGTAGCCCAACAATTAAGAGATATTTCCGTTTCTCTAGACACGCACGAGAAATATCCTTTAATTGTAAGGTTATGGCTGCCTCAATATCGCTCTCCTCCAGGCGAAACAGTGACACCACGTAGCCGGCATCCGCGTATAACACCGAGCCTATACAAAAAAAAAACAAGAAAAAAAAATTAAGAAGAAACAATTAACAACACAAATCAAGCTGTAAATGTTTGTCACGTAAAATAAATATACCGAGTCCAGCAGAGGGACTTGTCTTCTGCTTTGTAGTCCGTGTTGCTCCGTGCTTTTTGTCACGTCTGTCCCTCATCCATCACGGAGGAGAGAGGTGTGGTGCGCGCGCTGTAAATCCGGTTGTGTGCCACATCCTCTGCCGCTCGGAAAGGAAGGGTGGAGGAAAGAAAAAATTGCAAGTGTGCGCGTTGGCTTGTGCGTCTCTTGTGCGCAAAGTTTCCTCTCAAGTGTCTTCGTGCGCGTAGCCACAGTTGGGGACACTTCCTCCCTGCTCTGTTGTTGAAGCGGTGGTCGTTGCTCGCGCGTCTTTCTCCGGCTCCAGTCCAAATCATTTGTAGCTGGCGTGTCGGGACAACGCTGGAGTCGTGAAGTGTCTGCAGTCACGTGGTCAGAGCCGAACTGAGGAGTGCGTTACTCTCTCGTCTTCTCTCTGTGTGTATCTGCGTGTCTTTGTGTGTGTGGGTGCGCGTGTGTGTGCGTATTCTGCGCGCTTGGAAAGGGGTGTCCCTCCTCCGCATCCTTCGCTGCTCGCCACGATAGACGCCGGGGCGCAGGGAGAGAGGCGAGAGTGAGACACAAACGGTGCGCTCTCTCCACGGGCTACCTTGCTTTTGGGTTAGTTTTCCCCCCTTCTCCGCCTCATCAGCTTTCCCTGTTTTGCGCTGATCACTTCATTTGCTGCGTTATCCTCGAAGCCCGTGGACCAAACTGTGATCTTTTTGCCTTTCCCTCTTTTCTCTCCTCCGTTTGGACAGTACAGCAACAGCGAAGAGGTGCGAAGCTTGGATGCGCTGCCTCGCTCTCATCCCGACATGGAGTTGCTGCTGATCTGCGTTTCCCTGTGGATATTTCAATGTAATTCTGCCAGAGCAGACTCCATCATACACATTGGTAAGCAGAACGATCACGTATGCAGTTGGTGCATGCACGTTAAAAGCCTTTAGTGCGTAATGCTTTGATCTGGCTTTTGGGAGGGAGAGGGTGGTATATACCTTATTTTCAGCTTGAAATTCTGCGCTAAAGCAAGACTTTCCTCTCCAGAGAGTTCTAAAGTTTGTGCTTCTGACCTTACCCGCAGAATCTGTGCGTTTGGTGTGCGCCTTCTATGTACTCTGGATCCAGTGGATCTGGATCCGGTACCTTTTGATTTGATCTAACGCACAGTTTGACAATTCAGTCGGGGATGCGTAGCCCTCGTCTAAAACGCACGCCACTTGCCCAAAACCATAGCTAGCTCTTGTCTTAAGCCACAACTTTCACCTGCTACGTGACTGCCATGACGATGTGCAGACAGGATGGATCTCAGTGGACTCCCATACAGACGCAAATCACACAGAGCCCCTTTGTGCGCAAACTTCCAAAACGCGATCTGCCTCATCCAATCACGACATGCTGTTCATTCAAAAGGCTTTAACTGCCATCCCCCGTTTTTGGTTGATTTCGATAGTTTCTAATTGATCAGCTGTCCCTTCACACTGCGTGACTGTGTGCGCTTTGACAATGGTGAGAAGAGATGTAACATCTGCATCTCCAGATAACGACACATCTGCCCCCAGTGCGTCTTGAGTCCGTCATTTCTGCACCGCTCGCCACTGCATGCGCTCTCAGTTTACCGCAACAGTCTGGCAAGCAGCAGGTGCTCCGTCACTGCTGCCTTTATACAGCGGTGGGACTCCATCCAGATCGCATTGGCTCGCGCGTCGCATAACGTTAGCTTTGGATGATTGTACTTTTAGAGTCCTCAAAGCTTTAGACGTAATGAAAGGGGATAAGGAAGTAGGTGGCAGTAAAAAGCCATTCTGATATTAAGATAAATATGAGGGGGGAGAGAGGGGGGTGGATGGGGTGCTCAGTATGCCTCCCACGCAGGGGCCTGCACTGCTGGAACAAACGTGACACTCATTTGCCTCATCACATTAGGACTCAAACGTCTTCCTTTAATCTTGTAGATTCATTTGTTGCCGCTTCCACATCCTCGTACACATGTATTATGTATTCTACTGGTACACCAGAACAACATGATCTGCAATCTTGAAATAGATGTGGAACAATTGTGATTCATAAATACCTCCTTAAAACCTCACAAAACCTGTCCACCTACATACTGCATAAGGCAGGTTTTGTCGACAATCCAAACATTTACTAAGTGAAGATATTCCAACAACCTCCACAACTTTATGAATACAACAAAATGAATATGTGTATCTAAATGTTGGGGGATAGACTCTCATGCCGTTTGTAATTAGTCCATTATGTAAAAGTGTTTTTGAGAAAAGAATATGACTTTGAATATAAGACCACAATATGCATATTTTTTGATGACCAAGACTTTACTTATGCAGTTACTTGGGAGCTCGTCTTTGGACTGATTGTGAATGCACATACCCTAAGGCATTTGATGTTGTATGTGTATCACATTTGGATAAAACACAAACTCTGCCTCCCTCCATTCTTCCATAATGTTTGGAGTAGAAAATTATGCGAATGAGTAGAAAATGAGAGGAAATGTCCTGGTATGGTGAATTTCACTGAGTCGCTGTCCATGGTTCTGAAACGAAGAGGAAAGGCTTCTAAGATTTCCTTTCAAATTTAAATTATGATAATTTCATCTCTTTAAAGATGCATATATTATAGAGGAATGCACCAGGGATAGAAATATTATTTTGCTTTGCTATGTACGAAGATGTTACAAAATCACAGTACCCACCATTCCAGCCTTGAATTGATATTTTGATAGCCATGTATTATGGCCAAATCAATGTATCAGTGAAGAACACAGATATATTAGGCATTAGATAGAGTCCATCCCCATGGCATTCATCGCATTCTACCACCCATTGCCTGATTTAAACTGTTGTAATCGAATCGACTTGAGTAGTTTGACCTGGGCTACTCTCCAGCTTTGTTCAATGTGATTTTCCAGTCTGTCATACTTTGTCCGTAGCTCTGATCGCGCTGTCATTTATATCTTTCAGGTGCCATCTTTGAGGAAAACGCTGCGCGAGATGACGAGATTTTCCAGCTCGCAATCTCCGACCTGAGCCTGAACGATGACATTTTGCAGAGCGAGAAAATCACCCACTCTGTGAAACTTATCGAGCCTAACAACCCGTTCCAGGCGGTCCAGGAAGGTAAGAGCTATCCCTTGGAGCTTGTATACTTTCCATTCTTCTCCGCACTCGCCCCCCTCCCGACTCAAACAAACTGCCACGGCTATTTTGTCTTATTACAGGAGGTACAGGGCGCGGTGAACGGGCTGCTGATGCGGTTATGGGAAGTTTTTGTTTCTGACATGTGCCATCATGGCCGATTGCGAGCATGGTTGTTTTTGTGCTTTGTTTTGAGCTGGCGAAGTGGTTGGAGGGGTATGGGGAAGGGGCGGAGGGATAATGGGACATAGCTGTGTCATGATGACCGTGGAGAGGTGTGTGTGTGGCCTTCTGTACTGATGCTAGAATATTTGGAAAACATTATGTATGACTTGGCCTCATGTGTGGTAAAATGAATTGTGATTGTCAATTCAATTCATTTCAAGGTATTTTCTGTATAGCCCTAAATCCCAGCAGCATGATTATACAAGGGCCTTGAATGACCAACAACAGATTGGAGAATCAAACAGTTCAAACACAGGAAATGGAATGATAACAAACACATAGGAGCCATTGGTCCATAGGGAGCAGGATAAACCAATGTTCAGGAATGTTCATAAATGTTCTTAAATGTCCCGGATCATCACTGGAGGACTGCACCATCATTGCTTCAACACCAATTATGAGGCAGTTTTCAAATTTAGAATGTCAAGTTAAAACTGGGGAACATGACTTTCAAACCACAGCAAATGAAGATAAGATAAACTAATGGATGGAAAACTAAATTCCATCCATCCATTTTCTTCCCCTTATTCCATTTCTGGGTTGGGGGGTGGCAGTCAGGGCTGCACCCAGTCCACATAGCACCAGCTCCTCACTGATCCTCCTGCAGGTGGTGAGTCCACTGGGGCCTTGATCTTCCAGCGGGGGATTCAGGCAAAGTGGGATTAAGTGTCTTGCCCAAGGGCACAATGACAGCAGTCATCAGTGGAAGTCGTGAAATAGGTCTTGTGGTAGCCTCGAACCCACAACCTTCAGGCTCTAAGGCCAATGCTCTACCAACTGAGCTACTGTCGCCCCCCCCCATTAAACACTTGATACTAATATTTAATAGATACTAATATTTGATACAAAATTGAACTATGTTTTGCAAGTTGAATACCATTTTTTCACATGCATTTTTTGGTCTTTTTGTACAATTATTAGATCAGCTTTTTCACACAGAAAAGTAAAAAAAAAAAAATAGCTCCACCCTCACTCAGTCCATCTGCAGCCGCTCAAAGCTTCAAATTATGACGCACAGGGCTCTTTTGAACAGACATGCAAAAGTCTCTGCTGGGACAAACACAATGCATTATTCATTTAACACACAAGTTTGGTACCCCAGCTTTCAGTTCATGTTGATGACACGGTAGAGACACACACAATCTCAACCTTACAAACCGTGGAGGAATGTCACAAAACAAAAACACATTTATTAAACAAAATGCGTGTATGTTAGATATTAGTTGACCAGCATTCAATCAATCCAATCTTTATTTGTAGAGCACATTTACAACAGCCTAGGCCAACCAAAGTGCTGTACGGACAATATAAAACAACACAATAAAAACACATAATAATACAGAAATACAAATACATATTATCTGATTAGCAGCACTGTGGCTTCCTAATTTAGATGTAGGCACAAAGCGGCATAACGATAAACCCCTCCTTTAGTCTGGTTTTTGCTTGTTCTGTTTAGTTTATACAGCCCCTGTCAACTCAAGCGCTAAATAATTCATAAACATAACTTCATATAAAACATTTTGACAGATGCTCCGTCCCAAAAATGCTGGGGCTCTTCAGGCAGAAGCAGAAATCACAAAAGCCTTTCTCCAAACCAAGTTACTTATCTCCGTCGCATTTCAATGTAATCTGAAAAGTGATTAAACATTCTTCTGCTTAAAAGTAACATTGAGGCTGTAATAGGTTCCTTGGGACTTTCCAAGGCTGTTTATGTCCTCTGCACTCAGTTACCAGGCTGTACTTTAGTCTGAGCTCCACAAAGGCCTTGGTGACTCATTGCTATTCATAATGCCAGTGACAGACTCGTAGATAATCATATGGCCCGGCCTTTTACTATGATTATGCTGGTGGTCTGTAGTTCAGTGGATGTCCAGTACAGCAACTAGCACCATTTTACGTTTTTCCATTTGGGGGAGAATATGGCAGCAATCTCTCAAATGTGCAGTAGATGTTGATGGGGAGTTAGTGTTTCACATTGAGGCGTGTAGAGGTTGTTGCAGAAGAAATATCGGCTCTGTCTATGTTTAGACACGGGTTAGAAACAGGTCTGCGGTTGAAATATCCATAGATCTAATGTGCAGAATGACCTTTTTTCCCCCATGTGTCTGAAATTGTTTTTGAATTATCAAAAATTGTGTGAAATAGACTAAACTAAAATCCAACATTGAATTCGCTTACATGACTTTTTTGGTTTGATCTGAGACTATACAAAATAAATCCGTTTTGGGTATATTTTAGTTTGTTGTTATTGGTTGCTATTCTTCATTAATATTTTTTTTGACATCTGCTCACATAATTCTTAAAGGGGAAGTATGTGACATGCACTCTTATTGGTCTAAGAAAGTCCTTACTATTACCATCCAACCATTGACAGATGTGCCTTCTAAACACTGGTTACTGATGCAATCCACCTGCTGGGGTTTAGACAGAATCTGTACAAACTCTTTGTATTGCCTTTTACTTATTTTTGTATCTGATTTGTTTCAAACAAATGTGCAATTTTGTTTGTGTGTAAATTGTGTGTGTGTAAAAGAAGGAGCAAAAACCAGCCAAATGACTCATTCTGCTCTCTGATTGGATGATATTATGGTGATAAGGCTTATTATATTTTGAATCAAGAATCCATCACCCAA
>OZ035835.1:22256362-22375847 GCA_964034765.1 Knipowitschia caucasica
ACCACTGGGAATATCACGTGTAGGCAGAGGAGATGCTCCGGTGGAAAGTAGCGGGCCACGGCCCGGCAAACCAATGGTCCTGGAAGAATCCCCCAAAACCCACGGAAGGGGCGAGCGTCCGTGTAGAAGCGGAGACCTGTAGGGGCAGAGACATATCGGAGAGGGCCATTGATGTTGCAGCGCCCTTACGCTTAGAATCTTGGGTTGGAGAGTAGATAATCAGGATAGTAGGATGGTCGGGAAAGCCGTGTCTCGGACCGCATGAAGGTTGAGTGAGCAATGGTGAGACGCTTATGCAGAGAAGCCATAGAAGGAGAGCAGGAAGATGCTGCGAGGAGGGCAGACACGTACTTGGAAGATGAGCCGGAGTTCAGCGCCGCTGCAGGATGGGCAGCATGATGGGGAGCCTGCGATCAGAAGAGTGAAGAATACAGGTATGGATGCCTTTGATTAGGAGTCCGATTGACGGCTCAGCGCAGCTACTTGGCCAGCTGCACGACCGCCGAAGCAACCCTGGGAGCATAGGTGCGAGTCCGGCGCAGCGCGGCATACTCAGCCGGGCTGCATCCATTAGAAGCGGGATAAGCTTCTGAGAGAGTGGGTTGCAGTAGCAGTAGCAGCAGCGGCAGCAGCAGTAACCTCAGATAATAACAGCAATAGTCCTGTATCAAGCCGCGGCAGCAGCAGTAGCAGCAGCAGCGTCCTTAGAAAATAACAGTAATAATTCTGTATCAAAGCCACAGCAGTAGAATGTTGTTGTAGCTGTTCAGTGTTTCAGTAAAAGAGATGCAAGTGAAGAGAGATGGCGAAGTAAATGAAGCAGCAGCAGCAGTAGTAGCAGCAGTAGCCGTATGAAGCAGCAGCAGTAGCAGTAGCAGTATGAACCAGCAGCAGCAGTACCAGTATGAAGCAGCAGCAGCTGCAGCATCCGTAGATAATAACAGCAATAATCCTGTATCAAAGCCAGAGCAGTAGAATATTGTTGTAGCTGTTTAGTGTTTCAGTAAAAGAGATGCGAAGTGAAGAGAGATGTCAAAGTACATGAAGCAGCAGCGGCAGCAGTAGCAGCAGCAGTAACGGTAGCAGTATGAAGCAGCATTAGCAGGAGCAGCAGTAGCAGTAGGAAGCAGCAGCAGTAGCAGCAGTAGCAGTATGAAGCAGCAGCGGTTGCAGCATCCGTAGATAATAACAGCAATAATCCTGTATCAAAGCCACAGCAGTAGAATATAGTTGAAGCTGTTTAGTGTTTCAGTAAAAGAGATGCGAAGTGAAGAGAGGTGTCAAAGTAAAGAAGCAGCAGCAGCACGGCAGCAGTAGCAGTATGAAGCAGCAGCGGCAGCAATAGCAGCATTTAGCGGCAGCAGTAGCAGCAGTAGCGGTAGCAGTATGAAGCAGCAGAAGAAGCATTAGCAACAGCAGCAGCACCACAATGCAATTCATACGAACAACAGACGTGTCGCGCCAGCGTGCGCCGCTTGTCTCCGTGAGCCAGGTTACGTACGTGTCTGAAAGAGCCGAGCCGTAGAGACAGGTGCAGCCTGGGAGCCTGCGGAGCGGCAGCGGCAGGAACAGCAGCAGCGGCACATGTAGTAGTAGGAGCAGCAGGAGCAGGCAGCAGGGACAGGCAGCAGCAGGAGCGGCAGCAGGAACAGGCAGCAGCGGGATCAGGCATCAGTAGGAACGGCAGCAGGGACCGCAGCAGCGGCGGTCAGAGAACCATGCCCACGGTTGTTTAAGAGCCTGAGGAAATAAATCAACCCGAATCCGAAACATTCCCATGCGAAAAACAGACGTCCCCTGGAGCCATCTTGCTGCTTTGGTTATGGTAGAACGCATGAACGATCACTTTTCCATGCGTTCATTAGCTCCAACTCCACTTCAAACCCATTGCAGATCACATTGGGCCCCTTTTCTTTCTGCTGCACTTTCGAAATGCAACAACTGCAGTTTAGTTACCCAATTTAATACTAGTGACCTAGCTATTTAAATGCATGGCCCCTCCTTCCTCCTGCAGATAGACGAATTTAAATACATTCATTTAACAATAGTGACCTGCGAGTAATGAGATTAATGCTGTAAAGATGGCGCCGTGGCAAGAGCTCTGTGTGTGCCGTCTGGAGCACGATGGGGTAGTCTTTGCACATTTTTTCCAACGTGGTTTTACTGCAAGTGGCAGAACATGAATCTGAATTAATGCACATTGCTCCTCTTATATCCCTCAGACATTGGAGATTGATGCCATTTAAGATGCATTGTCCCTCAGTTAGCTCAAACACGTGTAAAACGGAGCCTGCAGACCAAGCACGGGGCGAAAACTGACGCCTGCAGTCAAGTGCGTAGGGCAAAAACCAGCCGCCTGCAGCCTAGACTCCGGGATTAATCTGTCCGCGGTCGGCACACTCACTGTACTCACATGCCAGGAGACGTGGGAAAAGCAACGGGACAACGCGGCACCGCTAATCGGAGGCAGGGACACGCACGGCACCGCCAGACCGTCTGCGCGCGGCAGCAGACCATGAGGAACGAAGCAGCACGGAAACCGCGGAGGGGCCCCGCGGAGCAGCCCGCAGAAGAGCCCGCAGAGGAGGAGAGCAGTGGGGATATGCGAACCACAGCAGGTGCAGGGACGCGGAGGAGAAGCAGACCACGAGCAGCCAGACTGAGGACAGCCGGGCCACGCGCACGAGCAACACGTGAGCAGAAGCGACCCCTCCAGAACAACGCATGCATTTGCGAACAGGTGCGTTAGCGACATGCACCTTGCAGGCTTCAGAAGTTTGCAAACTTCAGAAGGCCGGGAAGTGGGCGTCTCCGGCTTTTAACTTGCTGTCCTGGTGGTTATTGGTGGATTAGATGTGGGCGTTTTGCTGGTGTAATGAGTAGAGGATGAGCAGGCTTGTAGATCTGGCAGCAGTGGCCGGGTCTACCACAGTGAACTTTCGCGAAGAGCTTCATTACTATATTTATTCAGTTTCATCGTATAGTCTTCAATTGTGTTACATTTGTGCATTTGTATTTTTCAAATTATTTTTAACCATCAATATTATATATTCTCTTCATTGACTTCATTGGTTATTACCACTTAGGCTTTACTTTATAATGCTTTTTCATCATTACAAGCAGCAGCTTTGATGACCTCTTGAAATCATAAGCAGCACAGATGAGTTCCTCCTCAAATCCACATGGGACGCTCCTCAGGGAGTCAGTGACCTCCCAGGTCCTCACACTGACCACGCCTTCCAGAGTATCCGCTATATACTTGACGTCGAGGGCTGCAGGTACAGCTCAAACACGTCTGCATAAAATCTCAAGAGAAAGCTGTGACAAAGAGAAGACCTTTCCACTGCTTGTTGGTGAATGTTTCAAAGATGTCCTGATGCTGTCGCAGCAGATGTCTCCTGCACTTTCTATACAGTCCATGTTCAAGGACATGGGGCTGTATGCGAGCCAAGCCCACACCTCCATCACTCACGTGTGCACTGGCGGCAGGTAATGGCACTTCTCTCCGGTCACACGCTGTGCTGCTCTGCTGTGACGGACGGGAGCGCTTCTCTAATAACAAACACAGCACTCAAGGTTAAACAGTTTTTGGTTTCTCGGGTAAACATGAAAATGACACATGATTGGCATAGACAGAGTGACAAGGTCCGACCCAGTCCCACGCTTCACTGAGGAAACGCCTGATTGGTCTGTCATCCAGGACAGAAGGGAGCTAACAACCATCTCCAGAATGTCGTACGGAAAATGTCTTTCAAGGACAAGTGTCATCACCTCACTGAACAGTAGCTGGAAATGTCTTTTCCTTGGTTCCATCTACTGTATAATGGAACCATAGTTCACAAAAGGATGGTTGAGATCAGTGGATTCAAACTCCCTAAGGTCAGGGGCTCAATAAAGAAAAACATACAGGAAGCCACCAGCCCCTGGGATTTTTAGGTTGGTCCAGGATCTGGTGTAGCCACTCCTCCAGCTTCAGGGTCACTGCCCGAGTGCATCGATCGCCACGCGCCCTCTCTGAGCCCTTGGTGTTCATTCACATTTCTGTTTTTATTTTTACAATATTTGTACTATTTGTTCTTTTTGGGTTCCTCGTTTCCTCTAGAAATATTGCTTAATATTATGCACTTTTTAACACGCCAATAACTTCTTACCATCAATGCTTGCAATTTGATAATAACAACAACACATTATTTTAGAGCTCCCTTGTTTGACACCCCTGGTTTATATAAATCAACCAACTGTGAATGTTGGTACCACAAAAAAAGTTACTTTGCAATGTGACAAAGTCTGCCATCTTTCTCCTTCACTATCATTTTCATGCAGATGCCCCCTGAGCAGGGTTCACTCTAAAAGGCCAACTCATTTTTCAAACAGAAATCTGGCACTAACACAAGCAGGACAAAGAGAACATACAGACCATGAGTGTCCAAGGAGAAACCAATCTTTGCTGCACAATGGTCGAGGTATAAATAGCGGATTTTTAATGTCAGTCATTTAATTTTGACAGCATTCATGTGTGTTACAGAACAGACATTTTCTGCTGCATTACACAAGTTCTAAGTGCTATTAACATTTCATACTTCGATTTACGTGGCTTTCCATGTGTTGTCATCTCCTCTGATGTAACGTGAAGCAGAAAAGATTTTGCTCTGGAGTTATGCTTTGAAAAAGTTCAGAATATATAGCAACATATCACATATATCACATATACAGAGTTTTGAAGAAGACTTTGAAAATGTATTCTGTTACAGTATACTGAATACATGACCTAAAATGTATTTTTCCCAACATCTGTTACTAAAAAACAGTAACTGTATTCTGAATACTTTACATATATTGTCTATGCTAATATAGACATTATTATTTTCTTTTGGGAAATACATCATCCCAATAGGTCAAAATGAGGACTTTTATTTTACAACCTCATGTTTTTTGTGCATGCTCTCCTCTTCCCACTGTGCAGCCCTGTGCAGCTCATCCAT
The DNA here is from genome assembly GCA_964034765.1 of Knipowitschia caucasica. Lineage (NCBI taxonomy): Eukaryota > Metazoa > Chordata > Actinopteri > Gobiiformes > Gobiidae > Knipowitschia > Knipowitschia caucasica. Next base: position 22,261,345 of record OZ035835.1, read on the forward strand.
GCGAAGGCAGTGGGCAAGGGAACTGAATCACGACAGTTGAGTGGAGCGCTGGATGTGGAGTTTGAGTGGTAGGAACCTAGGATAGTGGAGACACTGGCAACCTGCTCCACTGCTCCAGACCAATGTGTAGCAGAGGTTTATATATGTCAGTGCACAGTGACTGCGAACATTGTTTTCATATGTTTGATGCAGTGTGTTCAGGCCCAAGGGAATTGTTTACTGTCTGTTGATTGCAATGATTACTATATCATCTTAATTGGCTCTGTTAACGTGAATGCATGACTGCAAATGAATGATAATTATGTGAGGAAGCAGTGATCTGTGCTGAATTAGTTCCCTCTGCTAATTCTGTCATTGCAACAACACTGTCCTGCGTGTGTTTATCACTTCAATTGGTCGAATAACATCAACGTTACTCCTACCGCAAGCAGAACTGAGGCCCTCTGACTGGCAAATTAAAATGTCATTATTATACCGGGAAACTAACACATGGTTTCAGTCATCGAGTTTTTTTTACAGTGTGTGGTGAGTTCCACCAGAGTTTTGTTGCTTTTTCCTTCTCATTCTAAATATGCTCCGAAGCAAAAGCATGCACTAAAAATGACAGATTCCTCCAAGAGCATTTACTGTAGCTGCTGCTAAATGTGACATAGTTCCACCAACATACCACATAAAAAAATCTGGTCGTAGAATGTTAATTTTCTCAATCATTCTTTTTTATATCTATTTTTTTACTATTTTTTTATGCACTATTTTTTTTTAATCCATGGCAGCGATCAAAGTATTATCCCTACGGCAAAGGATGTTGCAGATTATGTTGTAAGAGGTACGATCAAATATTTAGATAAATCGATAACCCAAAGTTATTGGCCAAATACATACAAAAATACAAATTCTAAACTACTCATAACTATAAATTACTCATGCCACCTTCAGGTTTGAAATGTTTATCTCTGCTTATGATATTTCACAGGCCACAATTTGCAAGAGGAAAAATTCCATACAAAGTGTGTGAAGCTAAGGATCGCACCAGATACTGACTGGTTTTGTTTTATTGTGGTCAGCCCAAGGCTTATCTGTGTAGTGTTCATGCTGTCTGATGAGTCTTCGTGTGCCTCACGTGTGAAGTGGGATGGATTGTCTTTGCAAAGACTAAGCATTCACTGAATCAGAAGATTTATATTTGTGAACAATATCTTAGAGTGTGTGTTTGTGTTGCGTTTGTCAGGTTAAAGCTTTTGGACACGCCCAGGGACCAGATCTGAAACCAAAACTATCCTCGCTGTGATCTGTGCATCCCTGGGGAAGTGTTCCAGGCATTTCTCAACAGGAGGAGACTCTGGGGAAGAATCAGCTGGCTTGGGAATGAGCTGGAGGAAGTGTGTGTGTGGATTGACGTCTCTCTGCTTAGGCTGTTGCCCCCGCCACTTTATAAAGGAAGAGAAATGGATGGATGGACAGTGATAGTTTTAGTAGACAACACACAACCTAAACTAAAGAAGTTACTCGACAAAAAAGCCGAGTTAGCCATGTTGATTTTATTTTCTGTGGGAAATCTTCAGTTCAATAAATCCTTGTTTCTTGTCAAGCTACGCACAGATTGCAGAGGGAGATTGAATTACTTCGAGACTTCCCGAAACCAGTGGAAATCGCTGTATTTGGGCATGAAGCGCATCAGTGGCGCTTGATAATTAGATGGCATCAACGCAGCGCACAGACTCACTCTTGTCATCAGATTAGGCCTGTAATAGTGTGGATACATCATCAAAATACACTCCGGCAGATCAGAGCAGATGTGGAATTAATTGCTTTTGAGGCTGATGGTGTTAATGCTGAGTTTAATAGTGAGACAGACTCGTAATTACCACACACAGGCCCAGCAGGTCTGGCACACGCACTAATGTGTGAACACTACACAAACGACGATCCAATGCATACATGGACAGAGATAAACACCTGTAACCAAACATGTTAAGGACATTTCAGGCACCCGATGATGTTTTATCTGCCGGCTCAATGAAACCCAGAACAGTATAATCAAAACCCTTATGATGTTAAATTCAGTGCCATGTGGTACTGGTAAAGTTTGATGATGATGAAGATGATTATGATTATGATGATGATGATATTCAGAATTCAGAAATTTTAACAAATTGTCAGTGATAGAAGCTCACAAATAAAAAAAATGATTTTGGGACAAAGTATATTCAATAACACAGAGAAAGAATAGTCGATAATGGCTAGTGGCGCCTTTAGGTCACGGTACAGCAGGGGTACCCACACGGTGTCCTGTGGTCATGAGCTCAAGCAGCACTTCCACTAATTGGCCCATTTTGTTAGGTTAGAATAAAAACTTTGGCTGAATACGGTTTCAAAATATCAAGTTGATGGGTAGCGCCTGTATTGAAACACCTAAAGTTGAAGGTGTTATCCTTTCATGAGTCTTTGTGCAGAGGGATAATAATTGTGACAAAAGGTGCTGATCCTTCCCTTGGTCCAGAGCTCCCTGCTTTGACCTGTTCAGCTCCGAATCCTGGAATCACCGCATGTATATTTAAAATCCTCCAGCTGCGGTAGTCCTGACCAAGCCGAGCATCAACAGCAAGAGATGGGTTCCCGGGCCCTGTACTTTGGCGATCACTGCTCCTGACGGAAGCCTGAGTGGCATCAGGATGGGTCAAATGCAGAGGATGAATTGCCCTACAGGGATAAGTAAAGCGCACACTATATTGTCCTGCAGTAGTTATAGTGTTGCAGATGCACACATACTGACCTTGTCCTGTCTGTATGCACGGAGAGAGCACTCCATCATAAATCTAAACTCCTCATGCAGAGATTCAGAGCTGTGAATGCATGCTGAGTGACACACATAGAGCCATAATCCCAGTCCTGATGCCTGTGTTTGTGACAGCGCCTCACCTAAACAGCCATAAGTCACCATACCAGGCGCAGCACTGATTTACACAGCTAGTCTAAATGTTAAGTCCCCACAGTCCGTCACCTGGCTGACAGCAGCGGGTCGGGGCCCACTGAAACACCCACATTCATCAACCAACCACCAATACACACATGCCACGTCTAAAAATAATCCTGTTCAAATTACTACTATAAATTTGATTTACAAGTTGCAATGATTGAGAATTGTGTAGAATATACAGACAAGCTTGTGTTTTTATTAGGGTTTGTAATTGATTATTATAGGTCTGTTAGTTTTAGATGGGGTATCTAAGTTTCAAACCAGAGAAAAGGGAACAACCACAATCCTAAAACTTGTCTCTTTCTCTTAAAACATTTTGGTTCTAAATCTAGTTTCCACGTGTATGCATCTTTAAATCACCTTTTCAGACAGAAAAAAGGAAAACAGAGGAGCACCATCAGCTCTCAGCCCAAGCGTCACATATACTGTTGCTTATTCACACTAGTTTTAGACATGTTGATAGGATGAAGATAGCATGTAGTGACGATTTACTTTTAAATGAGTCCAGTTTGATACCCAGTTTTAAAATCCAAATAAATGTATTGCTCTTGAAATGCTGTGGAAAGCCCTGAAACCTATTCCCACCCAACATCCCACCACATATAACACATTATTAATTTAAGAACAAACTTACAAATCTATATTTCATTCTTGCTGCAGTCCGACAGTCTTTTCTTCACACTTCTACTGTTCTGATAGTGGTGTTTGGTGAGTGTGAAACTGTTACAGAACAATGGACTTTAGTGTAAGCTTTGTGCTGTCTCCTTTTTGCTTTATAAACTAACCCCAGGTCTTTTTGGTCATCAACTGTGGAAAGAAGAGTTTTATAGTTGGATGGATATTTTATTGATCACCGTAGGAGAAATTCAGGTGTCCAGCAGCAGAAACTCATCATCCATACAGACACAAATAAATACATATGTAATTCTATGAGTGACAGCCATAGGCAAGGTTAGTATCAGAATTGCTACTTTTTATCCAACAATCTGGATTCCCACCAACCTCACCCTTTGTTTTCCCGACAAATTTCAGGTCTCCACCTTTTTCACCTAAAAAGGGTCAACTTTGAAGTGGATTTATTTTTGGAATATGTGAGTAATGCGTTATTCTGTCTGACTTTCAAGATTGGTCCCCAGATCCAGGCTGTTTTTTTTGTTTGAAATAATTTGGCCCCAGGGTATTCCCAAGCTGCCTTGTTGAGGTCATTTTTCCAAGTAGGAACTGGATAACTTAATAAGATCACTGGTAGAAACGAAGAAACATTTCGGCTTAAATTCATTATGAATCTGGAAAATGTCTCACCGTCTTGTCTGAAAAAATTCTCACCGTCTTGTCTGTCTGGCATTGAAAAACAAAGCCTAAATCTGAAGATAATTTGTAACCAAAATCTGCCAAATCACGGAGCCCAAAATAGTAAATAGATAAAAGAAAAGAGGGAGAACACCAGTCCGTCTAATATTTGGCTTTTGTGTGTATCGGCGTTCCATCGGGAGCAGCTGTGGTGGGAGTAATGTCTGATGGCTGAACTGGGACATAATCAGCTCTTGTTACTCTGGGGCTGAGATGACAGCGTTTGACAGACTCCATATCTGCGCCTCATTCGTCTGTCTGTCCCCGTTCTCCAAATACATGTACACACAACACTGTAACCACAATTCCCCCAAGGCCCCAGAGAGACACTCACTCATGAAATCTATCTTCCCCTCCATCCTTTTGCCCCCTTGCCTCACTGAGCTACATCCCACAGCAGACTGCTTGTGGCACACTTGTAATTACACTTTTGAACGGTTTAGATGAGGGACCCTCTTGATGTTTGTCCAAATGAAGGGATCATTCTGGAATATTGCATGCTGCTCTGCTCACGCTGTGGCTGCATTTATGATATGAATCGATAACTTGTTTAAGAAGAATTATGAGGCCAGGCCCAAAAACAACAGCTGTGAGAGCAGTTTGAACCCGTCTGCAATGGTTAGCCCCTCCATCAGATGACTTATTGATCAAAGCTTGTATTCTGCCACGCTTCAGATGGAAAAACTTACTTTAAGATACCACAAGTTTTACAACACAATTGACCTTTTCCATGCAACGCCCCTTTATAGCAGTGGACAGGGGCCAAGTTTTTCACAAAAATCACAAAAATGTAGCGTGGTCATTTACAACCATGTGGTTACACACACGCAGCGGGCGTGTCCCAGTAAAATGATATGAATAATGTCCTCAAAAGAGTCCTCCTTATATCAGTTTATCTGAATGCTAACAACTATAAGCAAGCAGAAGTTTTAACATTTCTAGAAATGTCCTAGAAAAAAAAAAATAGTAATCTGTAGTAACACCTAATCTGCATTTGTTAGTTTCCATACTAAATACGCCATTACTCTATATCAGGGGTGCTCACACTTTTTCAGCATGCTAGCTACTTATAAAATGATCAAGTCAGTGATCAAGTACGCCGGTACTTCTGTAGCGGCACTTACAGTCATAGTAGAAACTCAGGGTGAAGACATGTTATTATAGATCCATGGTGAAGACATATGTTTACAAGCACTGACCCCCGTCCTCAGCCCTGGTTTGATCCTGGTTTAGCTCCTGTTTTGGTTGTTTTCAAGCGTGAGTCCCTGTGATTACTTTACTGCTCTCGGATGTGGGGGATGTTCGCTGCTGCGAGCGGTTCGCAGCAACGGACAGTTTTTAAGGCAGTAAGATCCATGCTTCAGTAATCAGAGGTCGCACGTTTTGTTTGTTGTTGTTTTGGGGGCATACTCCCTCATCACCTCTGTGGAGTCCTTCCGTTTCCTGGGCACCACCATCACCCAGGACCTCAAGTGGGAGCCGACCATCAGCTCTCTCGTCAAGAAGGCCCAGCAGAGGATGTACTTCCTGTGGCAGCTCAGGAAAGCCAAGCTGCCTGCACAGATGTTGGTGCAGTTCTACACGGCCATCATCGAGTCCATCCTCACCTCCTCCATCACCGTGTGGTTCGCTGGAGCCACAGTCAGGGACAAACAGAGACTACAGCGCATTGTGCGCTCTGCAGAGGAAGTGACCCGAGCTCGAGGCCGGGCTGGTCGTTGCACAGCCGACACCTCTCACCCCGCACATGGACTATTCCAACCACTCCCCTCAGGCAGGAGACTGCGGTCCATCAGGACTAGAACCTCCCGCCACAAGAACAGTTTCTTCCCCTCTGCTGTTGGACTCTTGAACACTTCTTAACCTGTCCCCCCGCCCTTTATAACATCACTTTATCTCACTGTACTGCTGTCACCTTACATTGTGTGCACCATGTGCACTTGTATACCTTAAATAGTAATTGTAACTCTATTTTAAATTAAAATGTATTCCTTAGAAGTGTTTTTTATTCTTTATATTTTATTATCTCTTTCTAAATGTTGCACTGAGCCAAAGCAATTTCCAAGTCTGTGACTTCCTGTTACTTACGTGGCAATAAAAATGATTCTGTTTCTGATTCTGATACTGTGGCGTGCGAAAACGCAAAACTCTGGTTATCTCTGTCTACACGCAAATGCATAAACGGATAATAATGTAATGCAACCAATATACACACAGACCGCTGTCTGTGTGTATATTGCTCTCTGAAGCCTTCAATGCAGACCGTGCCATGTTTATGTGGAGGTTTTCATCAGTATTTGACAGACATAACAAGATATATGATGTGAGGCTGTGTGAGAAGAGGAACGGCGCTGGTTCACTGATTGTTGTGTGTTTAACAAGAGACAGGAGTTTTTCTCATGAAGTGAGACGCTGAGAGGAGGAATCTTCTCTACCTCCTCCACTGCTGCTCTGGTCTGTGTTTGCGTCTTTTTATCACAGCAGAAGTGCAGACAGCCTGTGTGTTTAGCCACAGCGCTGCATCCAATTTCAACAATTCTGAATTGAGGCCAAGGGTGCGTTCTCTCAAATATAGGCAAAGGCTGTCTACAGAAGATTAGTTCCAACACCTAATTGTACTGCTTACTTACTTTGCTTACACACTCCTCTCACCCCTCCAACCATCCCATGATTTAATGTTTGATCAGTGTTTTCTATCCTGAGGAAGTTAAGTTTGTTTAAATGGTCTTTTTTTCAGGTACAGTAAAAATGGAACATTTTGGAAACTTTACATTTTACTACACTGAATACAACGACCAAGGTGTCTGCAGTAATAGTTCATAAGCACAACAACAAGACACGTATTAGACATAAACATGAGTCGGCGCCGCTGGTTTGTGGTCTGCTGTGTTCGCATCCAGAGCTCAGGACAGGTGGATGTTGCTGCCTCTGCAATTGGCCCAGAAATCGAGTGAACACTTTGTTTTTCTTCGTACTGCAGTCAGAGAAAATTGTTAACCTTCTGATGAAAGCAGCAGCAGACAACATCTCGACAGAAAGGCAGGGAGCCACTCACAGCGTCTGCTTCCCACTGTGCTCCTCTGTCACAGCATTGGCCAATTTCACACTCTTTCCATCTGTGGCACATTTTACTGGGCTAGAACTATAGTTTTGCCCGTTTTGTTTTCATGTGATCTGGCTTTGACAAGCAGATAGGGCCACAAGGGAAACTTAAAAATAAGTAATACAAAAGTGAAGAAATATATCTGAGCACATTTTAAGATTCTACTGGCATGTTTTAGGATAATCTCAAATATATATATTAAATATATAACACTTTGTAAAGTCAATATTTATACAGTTAAAGAACCTTTTTCTAGATAAAAAAAAAATCAATTATCTTTATTAACATGATCCTTGCTAGTCTTTCTATCACTCATTATTCATTCTTGAAAATTCATATATATTTCAGAGTGAATCAATTCTGTTTGACGTGATAATATTTAAGTGACCTACTTGCAGTGTTATTTGCACCTGGTGCTGGGAATGTGCAGGTGTTAGCTGTGAGTGTGAGCATGTGGCAGCTGCATGGATTCTATTGTATTGAATTGCATTGTTGCAATGTGTTTTGTATGATTTATAAAGTTGTCAAACTGCATTGACCATACTTTATTTGGATCACCGATGAATTTAGTTTAGCTCTCTATGAACCATATGCATAGACGTCAGGAATGTTTGTAATCATTTATAATTGAAAGACACATATACATCATCCCAGTATGGCTTTAGTTCAAGAAAAGCATTTCAGTTTCAACACAGGGACAATATTTCTATCACAGATTTTCTGAGCAATCTACAGCCAACACTGACAGGAAAATAGTTTTCATCATTCAAAAAGAGTGTAACTTTCTGTGAACATTCAGACTAACGATTGAGGGGAAAGATGTGGCAGGGGCCATATAAGAAACATGAAGAACCTCTTCTGCGTGTGATTGGCTGACCATGACAAGGAACATGAGTTATGTGGCAGAGCATGTAACTGAGGTGATGTATTTGTATAATTAGAATGAAACGCATCCCCTTCTGTCCTGATGCCAGTTTGATTAGCGCAGCAGCTGGCCCAAAAGGATTCCTCCCAAAGAGTGACATGATTGAATTTAAATGATAGTAACAGTAATAGTAACATTCAGCAAATACTATGTTCTTTTTCCTAAAGGTTTACTTACTACATCCTCAACTTTGACTTCTCTGAACTGGCCATTAAGCCACAAGATGTCCTCATCTTTGTTGTCACACGGAGATGACAACAAAGAGTAAAATATGATTAGGTTCTTCTTAATCTTCTATAGACAATGGTGGTACAGAGCTATTGCGAGGATTCAGATCAAGACACTCAACAACCCAACTAAAACATTAGTTTAAGACATCTTCTTGTGTCTATTGGAAATGTTTTTGGGAAAATGCCTTGTAAGTTATACACCGGTACGTTTGACTTTGGGAGAGACGCTGCCACAACATGTTGTCAAAGTAGTCCTGGCAACACTTGTTTCCTTTTTGCTTGTTGCAGTCACACAGTCTGAGTTAATTATTCACTCAGTGGTGTACAAGTATGGCATAAAGCATCTCCGTTTACCTTGTAACCTGGATTTACCTTTACAAGCAGAGCGCAGCCTGTCACGGCTCATAATGGCAGCTAATGGAATGGAGTGCTGTTGAGTGAGACAAAAGCAGGCCTGGCATCGATTCGCTCCACTCCACACTTCCAGATGTGGCCCATTACAGGCAGCACCTGGCAGCCTCAGATGCACGGCTAATCCAGAGCTCTGCACTTGATCCATGTTTGGCTAAAAGGCGTTGAGGTAATTCCAACGGAGTGTTCATGGAGAAGTGAGGAATGGCAGAGACGGTTATTCTCCAGAGTCTTAAATAACAGGTGATAGAGGACAAAGGAAGCCGGTCAGATCAGAGGAAGGAGAGGGGCCACAGTGGCCCATCAGCACTTTAAACACTCACCTCTCCATGAGGCGGGTGTCCGGCTCAAAACACAACTTGGGACCATAACTGCACAAACTGACAAACACTGATTAACCTGGGTCTTGATCGCACCATACTGTCTATCCAAGGTAAGATTATATTAGTATTTATACTATTAAATATCCCAATATAATTTGTAAATGTGATTAAAGGCACATACACTATTTGTGTAAAGAAGAATTACTTTTTAGCAGTTGATGGTACTTTTTGTTTTCTACAGGGCTACTCTTGTGTGTTTTTTCAATCCTCTCTTGTCTTTTGCTTTGTGTTACACCAATCCTCTGCGACCCACTTGGACATTTTACGCGCTTGCATCTCTTCTATATTCAACAGAATCATAATGAACCAGTGTTAGCCACTATCTGGCCACATTAACGGACAAGGATCCCCCAAAAAAGGGGACTCCAGGTTACACAATTATCTTAAATGGTACAAACACAGTGCCTTGCGAAAGTATTCGGCCCCCTTGAACCTTCAACATTTCGCCACATTTCAGGCTTCAAACATAAAGATATAAAATTTAAATTTTTTGTCAAGAATCAACAAGTGGGACACAGTCGTGAAGTGGAACAAAATTTATTGGATAATTTAAACATTTTTAACAAATAAAAAACTGAAAAGTGGGGCGTACAATATTATTCGGCCCCTTGCACTAATACTTTGTAGCGCCACCTTTTGCTGCAACTACAGCTGCAAGTCGCTTGGGGTATGTCTCTATCAGTTTTGCACATCGAGAGACTGGAATTCTTGCCCACTCTTCCTTGCAAAACAGCTCGAGCTCAGTGAGGTTGGATGGAGAGCGTTTGTGAACAGCAGTCTTCAGCTCTTTCCACAGATTCTCGATTGGATTCAGGTCTGGACTTTGACTTGGCCATTCTAACACCTGGATACATCTATTTGTGAACCATTCCATTGTAGATTTGGCTTTGTGTTTTGGATCATTGTCCTGTTGGAAGATAAATCTCCGTCCCAGTCTCAGGTCTTTTGCAGACTCCAACAGGTTTTCTTCCAGAATGGTCCTGTATTTGGCTCCATCCATCTTCCCATCAATTTTAGCCATCTTCCCTGTCCCTGCTGAAGAAAAGCAGGCCCAAAGCATGATGCTGCCACCACCATGTTTGACAGTGGGGATGGTGTGTCCAGGGTGATGAGCTGTGTTGCTTTTACGCCAAACATATCGTTTTGCAATGTGGCCAAAAAGTTCGATTTTGGTTTCATCTGACCAGAGCACCTTCTTCCACATGTTTAGTGTGTCTCCCAGGTGACTTGTGGCAAACTTTAAACAAGACTTTTTATGGATATCTTTGAGAAATGGCTTTCTTCTTGCCACTCTTCCACAAAGGCCAGATTTGTGCAGTGCACGACTGATTGTTGTCCTATGGACAGACTCTCCCACCTCAGCTGTAGTTATCTGCAGTTCATCCAGAGTGATCATGGGCCTCTTGGCTGCATCTCTGATCAGTCTTCTCCTTGTTTGAGATGAAAGTTTGGAGGGACGGCCGGGTCTTGGTAGATTTGCAGTGGTCTGATATTCCATTTCAATATAATTGCTTGCACAGTGCTCCTTGAGATGTTTAAAGCTTGGGAAATCTTTTTGTAATCCGGCTTTAAACTTCTCCACAACAGTATCTCAGACGTGCCTGGTGTGTTCCTTTGTCTTCATGGTTCTCTCTGCGCTTTAAACAGAACCCTGAGACTATCAAAGAGCAGGTGCATTTATACGGAGACTTGATTACACACAGGTGCATTCTATTTATCATCATCAGTCATTTAGGACAACATTGGATCATTCAAAGATCCTCACTGAACTTCTGGAGTGAGTTTGCTGCACTGAAAGTAAAGGGGCCGAATAATATTGCACGCCCCACTTTTCCGTTTTTTATTTGTTAAAAAAGTTTAAATTATCCAATACATTTCGTTCCACTTCACGATTGTGTCCCACTTGTTGTTGATTCATGAAAAAACATTTAAATATCATATCTTTATGTTTGAAGCCTGAAATGTGGCGAAATGTTGAAAGGTTCAAGGGGGCCGAATACTTTCACAAGGGACTGTATCTCCTTAAACACTGTTTGACAATTTGAGTGCTATGGGATTAACAATTTTCCGTAACAATGGGAATGTAATATTAAGTTTCAATATTTCCCTTTCAAAGAAGTGGTGGGCTTACTATTTTTCTCGGTGGAAATGAGGCTGCTGGATTTATGGTTTAGAAACAGAGCGATTAAATGAATGGGCTCAGAACATGTCAGGTCGTCTCAACAATAAACAACAGGCTCTTCAACACTTCGGGTCCACTTTTGTGGATTATTTTCTCTCAAGAACTGCCTTGATCCTCATCATCGCCGTTGGTAAAGGCAGTGAACGCGACAAGTTTTTTTCCCGCGGCACCCCCGCGGCTCTCCCGCGACTTCTCCCGCGTCTCCCGTGTTCCCCATGGATGTTCACCCCCGCTACTTTCTCCCACATGCCTGGTGTTATGATCCCCCTGTCCCCTCGACCACGGCCCCTGCTTGGCGTTCACAGAATGCTTCTACCGCGGCCACACGGAGGACAAGCAGCCGCTGTACAGGGGCTGATTGTGGACTATGGAGCGTTATCCCCGTCACCAATAATGTCCGTGTCTGCTTCACTGGACAATGTCTAAAAAACAGTTAGCTGCAGCAACAGTGACATTTCGTTTACAAAAACACAGTGTTTATACTTTTTCCATTGAGCAGGCATGAACCCACAAAACCTCCATCTTGCAGTTGATTCAGAGAATTGTGTTAAAGAAACTTCTCCCTGAAATTACAAAATGGAGGACTACTTTTTCCACGGACCCATTCCAGCCGTGACCATGAAAGAGACGCTGCTGCTGTGCGGTCGCTTTGTTCCTAATGAAACTTCTGGAAGTAATCTTCTCTCAGCCACATAAAGCCCTAGGCCTCCTAGTGCTCACGGCACACTGCAGCTGCCCAGCTGCACCACTCGCCACAGCCTTAATGAAAGCCTGGAAATCTATTCTTGAAAGTGTGCAGCCGCCCGGGGCGGGACTCTTTGCCTAAATATACAGTGTTTTAAAGTGAAAGCATTTTCAACAAAATGGTGCTAATTGTCAAAAGTAAAACTTTGCTAAATGTTTATTTTGGGAAGAAAACAAGACCAGGAGATATATTTATTTGATATGGACAAACCAAAGTTTGAGTCATAGAGGTAACTCTGCATTACACGCTAAAGTTTATTCCTCCTTTTGAAGTTTTGAGTGAGAGCCAAGGATGAAATCTGAAGCTTCGCTTGGTTTTTGCACACAGAGGAAATTCAAGTACTACCCTTGCACCCCCAATGCACATTTAATTGTTCTGCCTGCGAGCAGTTGGGTGCAATTACTAAAGAGAGGCTTAGCCCGACCCAAAGAGAAGATCCCAGAGTGCAGCCTATGAGGGCACGCGGAATTAATTAGCCTGGTAATAAGCCGAGCCAGGAGAAGCAGCGGCACTGGAACAGGAGCAGATGTGAAGTGAGCCATCATTTGACCACAACATAGCCGTCCATTTGGAACTCACACAACACTTTTCTCTTGGAGGACCAGCAGAACATATTCCAATTGTTTAGTGGATTGTAGCCTGAGAGTTTTTTTTTAAACAACACATATTTGTGCCTGTAGGGACAACTAAGTAAGTCACTCTGCTTTGAAATAATAACTGTGGGACTTGAAAACATGTTTCAAACAAGTAACGGCAACAACAGCTTGACGTGCAGAAGTAATCCTGCTCATAAGCGGCTGCCAGTTTTCTGAGGGCAGTCCTGTGTGAGAGTGATGTCATTGTGATAACGCTCTTAGTTTAGATTATTTAAAATGACAAGGCAGTGTAGAATAAACATTAACCTCAAAGAGAAAGATGCCAGTTGAAGAGCCAGTTGAGGTGGCTCGGGCACCTGTTCCGGACACCTCCAGGCACGTCCCACCGGGAGGAGGCCCCGGGGAAGACCCAGGACATGCTGGAGAGACTATATCTCTCAGCTGGGCTGGGAACGCCTCGGGGTCCCCCCGGTTGAGCTGGAAACACACACGCTACACATGAGTAAGAGTTTGGTTTGATAATATCCATTTCTTTAAAAGATTTGAAAACATATAAGACTTTGTGCTTGCTATCTGCTCTGAGGGAAACATGTTCCACTGACAAATGGTCACTCAGGAAAAGTAAAGTTTCCACAAGCCGTCCTGCGTTTGAGGATCCTACGTGTCATGAAGGATCATATAAAAGATTTGTATGTTGGATGAAATTATCTAAGCTTAAAATTTCATGTTTTGTAAGGATGTGACAGTGATGTCATTTTTTTGTGGATTATTAGTGAGCTTTAAGTGGCCTCAGGATGGATTTAGTAGCTTGTGACCAACTTGTCATACAGTAAATAAAATGGAGAACAATCAGTGCAATTAAGACAGGCTCCTTAGCAGTGTTAATTTTGACAAGAAATTCTAATTTGGTCTTTTGACTAAAATTCATTTTAGTTTTGTTCACAATTTGATTTAATTTAGTTATAGTCCAATTTTAGTCAATGAAAATATGAAGCAATTTTAGCAATTTGAAATGAATCACCTCGAAGTTATCAACCACGTTAATGCTGCGATGCCTTTTCACAGGGCTTCATATTGCCATCTCTTATTTTCTTCTTTGTCAAACGTAAAAAGGGCCCACAGATATCCTTCTTTTTCTCCCAGTCGTGGACATTTTCATCACTTTCATCACTCTTTTCATCACTAATGGATACTTTACAAGCTTACGTGAGTACTGAGCATGGATCTATTTTATTAATACGGTACCAAGTGGTGTTGTGGTTAGCGTTAGCAATAGCTTCCGTTCACAGCTGGCGCCACCTGTGTTTGCTAGTCCTCATTGGTCCTCCTGCATATACTCTGGCCAGTCGATTGGTTGTTTTCTCATTTGCTCTTATCTATCCGTTCTTCTGATTTGATTTCATCAAGGTCCATTTTTCGTCTCGTCTTCTATTCGTGAACGAAAATCAATTTAGTCATCGTCTACGTCTTAATGAATGACTTCTATCTTATTTATCGTTTCGTTTTTGTCCCCAAAAACATATTTCTGACAAAAAATATGACGATAATATATGGTCAACGAAATTAACACTGGTCCTTAGGGCTCTTTTGTAGGTTATTTTCTAATTTGTGGAAATTGTGCCATATTCAAAACAGTATTTGATCATTTTTGAATGTGATTTTAAAAACCTAAATTTGGTTCCAACATAACTCCTATATACTTCACCTGTTCTGCAATTGCAATGTGCTGTCCATTAATTAAATTGCTTGGGCAATTTGGAATTTTACACATTTTAAATGCATAGATACAGTGATCTCTAGATGTAGAGAGAAATGATTTTTTTTAGCCACTGTGTCACTTTGTTCATCTCATTGATCAGTTTTTCTGCGACCTCCTCTGCAGTGGTTCCATCAGCATACATAATAATATTACTCTTACACACAAGTCGGCAGATCGTTTCTGTCAAATGTGAACAGCAGGGGGGCCATAATAGACTTATTCATCAACACATTCAGTGTGAGATTAGGCACAATGTTTAAAACATGAGCGTACTGCATTATGCACATTTGAATCTAAAACAATTCAATAAAAATCATAATAATAATGTAGAGGTGGATTCATAAATACACTTTTTTTTCTGCTAATGCGCCTTTTTGTACCAGATTTCTCATGCATTTGTTGCAGATAATAGCAGGCCCAGAACCCTCACTGTCATGTGCAGGTTTGCTCTGCTGTGTGATGGAACATTTATTTAAATCCATATGAAAGAAGACGTCAGGTTGTTTGTGCTTTGAACATTCTTCCATTGAGCGCAGCCGTTCGGGAAGACGGTGCCGGTGGCTGTTCGTCTCGCGTTCAAAGGGCTCGCTCCCACATGTTGACACAGTGTGGGCTCCTGTGCTCCTCACCGCAACAGTGGAAACCAGCAGCAAATAGAAGAAAGACAAAATAAAGTAAAGCTCTGCACCTTTAGATAATCTGGAACCTGACCTTTAAAAGTACCTCCAAAATGGGAATGGAGAAATGTCAGAGGTATGGAATCTATGAGGTAGTTGTGTAGGAGCCATGATAACACACATGAAACCACGGCGGCGCACAGCCAGAGACGTGGCCTAGATTTGAGGCTGAGTCATTTCCGTTCAGTGCAAAGTGAAAGAAGTGTCTGTACGTGCTGGGTGGGGCAATCCATTTCCCATCAGATAGTATGGTATGGTGTGACTTTATTTGAACAGGGACAGGGTAAAATGTTACCGAGAAGGAAAGTTGCCTTGTACCTGACTGAAGCAACTGGAATCTCTTCTCACATTTTTTTAAACCAATCAGGTTATATTAGATAAAAACAATTTATAGAACGCATTTCAAGGACCAAGGTCTTATATATATTTTTTCCATTCTCTCCACACACAGTGATGATGGAAGCGCACTGGAGCATCAAAGCCCCCGATTAACACCAGCCATGCACCCACTCATTACCTTCAGATCTGTTGTAAATGTTTTCAGCAGGGAATGTTTTCAGCAGGGAAAACTAGAGCACCTGGAGGAAACCTGAGTAGACACAGGGAGAACATGCAAACTCCACACATAAAAGCCTGGAGGTTGAAGGTCCAGGATCTTCTTGCTGTGGAGCACAAGCTCAAACAGCTGTGCCACCATGACTGGAAGACCATCCATCCATTTTCTTCCACTTCATCCGTTGCCAGGTCGTGGTGGCAGCAGTCTAAGCAGAGACGTCCAGACTTTTGGCTTAACTCCCTATTTACCACAACGGTCCGACACAGCGACCGCATCACTGCACACGCTGCACTGATCCGCCTGTCAATCTCACGCTCCATCCTTCCCTCACTCATGAAAAAGATCCCGAGATACTTGAACTCCTCCACTTGAGGAAGGACCTCTCCACCCACCTGTAGAGGGCAAGGCACCTTTTTTGAGCACCATGGCCTCGGATTTGCTGATTCTCATCGCAACCGCTTCACACTTGGCTGCAAACCGTCCCAGTGCATGTTGCAGGTCCTGGTTCGTTGGAGCCAACAGGATAACGTAGCAGAGATAGCAGAGATGAAATCCCATGGTTTCCGAACCGGACCCCCTCCGGCCCCTGGCTGCGCCCAGAAATTTTGTCCATAAATACAGTGAACAGAAACAAAGGGCAGGCTCGGCGGAGGTCAACATGCACCGGGAACAGGTCTGACTTACTGCCGGCAATGCGAACACGGCTCTGACTTCGGTCATGGAAGACCAAATACTGCCACACTGAACTCCTCCCTCTACACGCCTGCACATGAGCTCAACACATCTCAAGCTGCAGTTCGAGCAGCGACCCAGCTCCTCCCCATCACCGCCTTTTCAGTGAAGTACCCTGGAGCAATGGTGTAGGTTTGGTTCCAATCTTGGTGGGGACATTCACTACGACCTGAGTCTACACCCATTGACACGGGGTCCAGAGTTTCTCCCCCAGAATTTGTTGTGTAATCACACACTATATTTGCAATAGTGTGTTGCCTTCTATACTAAACTCAGCTGTAGACTGAATGAGAAGCAGTTAGGGATTTGTTCTAATAGTCAGAGGAGAAAATATTGAATTAGAATCTACAGTGAGTAGCTCACTACATTGTTTGACATATACGATCAATCTCTAAAAACAATTCATAGTCCCATGCATACCTACAAAATTCCAACCTCACCTGATGCACTGAAGGGCCTGTTGCTTCTACCTCAACATTCCCTATATTGTTCTCTCTTGTTGGTTGAGTTTCCTATGTATGTTAACAGAAGATTAATCATCACAATTCATAATTTGCTATTACTTGTGCTTTCTCTTACTTACTTTCCAACTGTTAAAAAAGCTCCTGATATCTTTTATCTTTTTTTGTGGAGGTGGCATTTTTTCTAAATTATATAAGAAGGTATAGAAAATCAAAAACAGACATTCATATACATGAACTGCAGAATCATTTATATAACTTGGCCAATGTCAAAAGTTACATAGTATTTCTCAATACAATGAGTTAACAAGAGTTTGGCAATAAGTAACAGTGTGGATTTGTCTATATTTTCTTTTTTTTATTCCACTCTCAACCCAAAAAGGCAAGTAATGACTCACAGGGCTCTCAAGCAAAATAAAAACTTAAATGACCTGTTGTGGGGTGTTTTGCGCACAACCAGCATGCATCGTTAACGCAATGGAAAATTTAGGTATCCGAGCTTTAATTTCGGGAGCGCTGGTTGCGCTTTGGGAAGAGTCAGGGGAGAGACATGTCAGAGACACAGGGGAGAAACGGGGGAGATACGAGGGAGACCCGCACTTGCAACATGGTTCTGTCTGCATATGGTCCGAGCTCGGTACCATGTTAGAGCTGTGCTTTCACTGAGCGCCGCGGCTGTCATTACAAAGCGGCAGCAGCTGCACCAGGACGTGCACATTCGAGTGCATCGCTTGAATGTGCTTAGAGCAAATCACAGCAAGTGCCCGCTGTCACACATTTCACAGAAATTACATTATCAGCAGATAAAGGTTGTAAATCGTGGATCCGTGGAATATTTTCATCCCTAGTTTATCCTGATTCACACAACACACCCACTTATACATTTTGGATAGTAAGAGCACAATAAGTATTTTTTCAGCCTTTCAACCAACCTGTTTCTTTATTGGAGCCAGTTCTGTTCTGTCTCTGTGCCGTGTGAGCTCCTCGGAACATTAAACAGTGCGCTGACAGATTAGAAATAACGTAAGTACTTTGAATGGTAATAGATCTACAGTACTTTCCTCTGATTACTCACGTGCTACAACGCTCAGGGAACGAAAAAAAACACTTGCTTCACGCTGGCTAACTTTTAAAAATTAAACAGTCGCTCAGTGCTTCAGTTTGGCGCTGAAGAAGACAGCCAATCACTGCAGAGAACGGAACGGGTCACGTGCTGCTGCTGCTGCTGTTGCTCTGGAGGCGAGGAGGAGGCGCGACGTGTGCACAAACGGAAGACATGTGTCCCGGACCGTCCGGGTCACGGGACATCATGTCATTTTGGTGGGGACTTTTTAGTCCTCACCAAATATTGGTGGGGACATGTCCCCATGGTCCCCACGCAAACCTACGCCCTTGCCCTGGAGTATCAGATCATGTCTTGCTCCGCTTTCTTCGCCTCCCAGTTCTAGGCCCCGGGGGTTCGCAAGCTCATAATTTCTATTAAACTCACTTCTGCAGTAGGGGTCTTTTGTTAGTCTTAATGATGCAAAAAATATATCAGTAGTCAATCTAAGTCTGCTGGTGTCTATTCATTCATCTTGACATTAAATATTCTAATGCAATCTTTGAATCTTTCCAGAATGATGATGTATGGTTTCAATGGAGATTATTTAGATTGTTTGTCTTTTTAATTGGAGCAATGAGAAAAAACCTAAATAGAAACCAAAGACTCATGCAAGATGCAACACATTTATTCTATATCATAACAAAACATATTGTATCTTTTCTACATACAGTAGTGAAACAGAGAGCAGGTGGAGCTTTAAAATTCGTAATAGATAGAGTACTTCTAATGTTTGAGGGAAGCCTGGTTGCTGTATAGAAAATGTCCTGATTCTGGAGCTCAGAGTAGAGCGACTTTGGTGCCTAAAGGGTTCACTTCATATTAATTGTGGTCCTCACTCAAGCCCCGGCGATCCAAGATAGCGCCGTATTCAAATTAATGGTTGTGCTCAGTGGCGCTTTGTGCCGGCATGGGTGTCAAAAAGATTAGCGGAAGTCGCCTGGAACCCGCAAAGATCTATGGGAAACTCGCCTGTATTCGGGCATCGTCTGGTCCTCCCGGTTCTGTGCAGTGGATGAACTCCCATGATGCGTTGCGCAAAACATGCGTGTGTGGCTGTCATACACGTGCACAGATGGGCTCGGCCGCGCTCTGACCAATCAGAGCTGCTCATCAGAGCGGGAGTTAGAGCCAGACGGGCAGAGTTTGTGGCACTAAAGTATAGATTTAAAGAAAACCGAAGGATTTAAGAAGAAAAAATGTTCAGCATGACAAGGGACACTAAAATCCCCACAAAATCCGACTTTTATGAAAGCTGTGGGTTCTCTGTCAGCTGTTTTAGTTTACATTGAGTTCTATAGGGAAAATGTCTGGGTAGCCCACGTGAATTTAGTCTGGTTCAGTCTGCAGTACCGCGAGAATCCCCCGAGCACAAGGGTTCTTCAGCTCCAAGCTGTAATACCCTATCCAGTTAATATAATGGATCCATGTCCTCACTGCATTTGAAACATAAATATTGTTGACACAGTGCTTCAATGACAACGCTGCGGCCATCTTAGCTTTGGGAACACAGATATGTTGAATAATAAAATATATTTTTTTGCCTGTCACTCAGAATATATGTGTTCCATCTCCACAACATATAATCAACACTACATACATTATGATGCAAATGTGGAACTATAGTCAATCTATAGTTCACTGCATTTGATTAGCTGTTTTACCAGGAGCAGACGGTACGTTTTGGCTGGAGTTTGTGCTTTCAGTTTTACAGCCTGTTTTGCTCTATTTTGAAGAAGCTGTATTAGAAAATGATAGGAAAATGACATTTCATCAATTTCAAGACCTTTTTAGCTGTGTGCTGAAACTACCCCATTACCCAGAGAGATCTTTTGTTTTGTATCCTTCTTTAATTGGCAGTAAACAAGACAATTGTTCTTCTAAATGTCATTCACTAGTTGTACCAAGACTGTGGGAATCTGACTTTGTTGTTGCAATTGTGAAATGCCATTCCAAAAGTTACCCCCCATAGTCCTCATGTTGTAATGCTCTGGGAGTTTTTTTGAATCCTAAATTTTAGGTTATCAATTAATTTGGAAAAAGGTACTGTACTTTCAGGACTGCCACCCCAATTAATCACCGGCGATCCAAGATGGCGTCCTATTCAAATTAATGGCTTGTGCTTAGTGACGTATGTGCCACCATGGGGGCCGGAAGATTAGCAGAACTTTCCCACTGCGCATTGATCCTTCCGGTAATGCGCAGTGGACGAGCTCCCATGATGAATTAGTGGCACTAATGTGTGGATTTAAAGAAAACCAAAGGATTTAAGAAGAATAAAAGTTTGGGATGACAAGGGATACTAAAATCCCCACAAAATCTGACCTTTGTGAAAGGTCAGTGAAATGGTAAAGTACAGTATGGGCAACATCTGACTGCTCACATCAAAGGACATCAGTCTTCTCAGTGTGACAAGTCGAGGCGAGTACGCAAATAAATAAGAGAAAAAAAAGACCAACAACACCAGGGTAAGAGTGCCCAAAATAAAACAAAAAGCGCACTGAGGTGCACGGGTTCGTTAAATCATAATGAGGCAAAGGCAAATACAAGTTACTTTGATTTATTATAGTTTATATAAGTTTATATATATGTATAGTTTATATATATGTATAGTTTGATCTTCAGGTTTCACAATTCCAGTCACACATTTCCTGTCACGATGGACTCAGGATCAACATGGGAGGTGGTACGAAATAAACACGGAGACAAACAGGAGAAGGAGAAGAATGGGAGGAACAATGAGGGAGGCCAGCAACGAGGGAGGCCAGACGCCAAAGCGACAGGACAGCATGGCCATATAAAAGCAGGACTCGCGGGGCAACAGGGCCTCACCGCGGTACTATTAGTGGCTGCAACTTACAATTATTAGCATGGGTTAGACACTAGATCTCTACTACCTGGAGCAGCAGAAGGCTGGCGCGCCAAAACACAGGAGACGGAAGTGCAGCTCGAGGCAATTTATACATTTATGCGCCCTCTAGTGGACACGAAATTCATGACCAAGTCCAGCTTGCCACATCAGGAAGAAGAGTCTGTTCTGACCTTTTTTATAGACACCATTGGCCTGTGCTGACCAGTCCAATCTGTGGTCCAGGTGGACTCCTGGGTATTTGTATGACTGTACCACTTTGATATCTTGTCCATTTAGTATGACCGGTAGATGGGAAAGACCCCTGTGAAAGTCAAATGATCTCCTTGGTCTTGGATACATTGAGGATCAGATCATTTCTCACACTCCATTCTGAGAAGGAATGGAGTGAGAGAACCTCCCTGTACTCTGCTTCATCCCCCCCTTTCACCCAGCGGTATTGTCTGAGTACTTTTGTACATGGCATGTTGCAGAGTTGCGTGCAAAGTCTGTAGTGTAAATCATGAAGAGGAAGGGAGCCAGAACAGGACCTTGTGGTGCTCCTGTATTGCTAACAACACTCCCAGACACGCTCTTCCCTAACCTGACATACTGTAGGTGCAAGTGCCGGCGCAGGTAGCCGGCTGGTAGTGGAGTTGTTTAGGTTATCATTTAAGAATGTGAGTATAATCAATCGAGACAACTTTTGGGATGACCTACATTGAAGTGGGAAATCTACTATTGAGGTAAGTAAGTAAGTAAGTAAGTTTGTATTTATATACCGCCTTTTCACTGCAGATCTGAGTCTCAAAGCGGTTTACAATTGTTAATTTTGGGCATTTGTCTCTCACTCCACACAGATGGGAGCGGGGTCGCCAGTACAGGAGGCGCATGCCAGAACTATTGGACATATTTTTAGTGGTAGGGGAAACCGGAGTACCCGGAGGAAACCTACGCAGACACGGGGAGAACATGCAAACTCCACTCAGAAAGGCCCTGGTCCGGCCGGGATTCGAACCCAGGACCTTCTTGCTGAGAGGCGAGAGTGCTATCCACTCAGCCACCGTGCCGCCCTGTTGTTAGCTTGGTGTTGAAACCAAGCTAATAATTATCCACATTGTCCACAATTGGGGTGTTTTGTGAAAACTATGTTGCAAGACGATGTCCAACAAGTGGTCAATGTGTAACGTTTGATGTAACCTGCCTGCAGAGCATCAAACTGGACTTGGCTTTTGGCTGCGTAAGGAGCCTGGCCCGGACTGGCCATCGGGAGCATCGGGAGATCTCCCGGTGGCCTGCGTGTCAAAGTGGCCTGGGCCTGCCCTATCATCACGGCCTTTATTTATTTTTATTTTTTTCTTTTAATTTAATTTAATCCTCACGGTCTTTGCAAACTCCTACCCTGCCTGGTGGCCTGGTCCAATGAGCAAGGCCCAGGCCAAAGCCAGTGTTGTGCGTGAACGAGTTCAAAAGAACGCGTTCATTGAACACGCTCATTTTTTCGTGAACGTTGAACTGAACGCAACACATTTTTTAATAAAGAACTTGAACGTGAATTAGTTCATATTATGTGTCATGAACGGCAGACAATTTGTTTTCCATTTAAAACTGAGTGAAATCTGTTTTCTCTTTTGAAACGCAACGAGAGAAAGTTCCTCCCTCCTGTATTCTCCGCACTGTTTCCGCCGAAAACAAAAAATTCCTACGGTTTCCACCGTCTGTGAACGCACCCCGACTCAGTGTACTTGCGGTGCGGCGCAGTGTTGCCAACTTAGCGACTTTGTCGCTAGATTTAGCGACTTTTCAGACCCCTATAGCGACTTTTTTTCAAAAAAGCGACTAGCGACAAATCTAGCGACTTTTTCTGGTGTTATTGGCGACTTATCTGGTGTTTTGGCGACTTATCTGGTGTTTTGGAGACTCGTGAAGCACGTATTGTTCTGCTGTCCTCAACGTGAGCCCCTCCCCCGTCCCAAAGCACTTACAGGCGGCCAGTCTCACAGTAGCCTTGCGCAGCAGTCCCAGCTACAGTCTATGGGCGGAGCAGAGAGAGAGAGAGGAGACTCAAAAGCACAGGGAGTTTTCAGGCTGCTGCAGACTGAACTTCAGCTCCACCACCAGCACACATCCAAAGCTCCCCGGCCACTCCTACCACCGCCACCCCCCACTACCCCCCACTCCATCCGCGGCAGCTCTGTCCGTGACTCTGTTTTCTCTCAGTAGTGGGTCACATTAAATCATTTGTTATGCCAAACTATGAAAAAAAAAAAAAACTTACAAAAATAAACCTAAGTAACTCTGCCAGAGTGTGTCTTTTGGGTCACTTTGCCGGTCCCAAGCCCGGATAAAGGAGGAGGGTTGGTTGTAGAGCTAGCAATTTCACCCTACATAACAATCTTTTGATTACATTTGCTGTTATAACATTTAACAATACAGGACAAAACTGATGTGTGTAATGTGGATCTAGACAAAGCATTAAAATCATTAAATGTTGTTAAATGTTGAAATTATTTTTGTACATTTGTAGTTCTAAACATATTTAGGGTGTTTTTACTCACTTTTGTCTCTCCCACGACCTTATTCCTCTCTCCTACAGCGTCCGTTACAGTTATTTGCAAATTGCAAATTATGCAAATTAGGCGATGACGTCATTTAGCGACTTCTAGCGACTTTTGGGACAGCCAATAGCTACTTTCCTTACTGAGGAGTTGGCAACACTGGTGCGGCGCTATATGCTAGTGCTATTCATTGGTTGTTGGACTCACATGTGCCGTGATGAAAACATAGGGGTAAGTCAGTGACACAGGGCGTTTACATTTGACATAAAGTATAGACACACGTTCTGCAGCGCATTACAGTTTGTACTTATGAGCAGAGATGGGACAACTCAGTTCCCATTGAAACCCATGTAAATCTTGTCTGCATTGGAGTCAAAACATCATCCTGTGCAGTGTACAGGATATAATATATAATTATATATATATATATATATATATATATATATATATATATACCACGTATTGTGATTTCAAGCTCGTAGTAAAAAAATATTTATTTGAATATCTCGCAAAAAGTAAAATGAACTGAACTTTGAACTAGTTCAGAATTAAAATTGAGAACTTCGAACGTGAACTGTTCACTTTGAGCATGTATGAACTGAACTTGAACCAGTTCAGAAAAGCTGTGAACTGGCACAACACTGGCCAAAGCTTTACTGTCATTGGGCCAGAGCAAAATTAAACAAATGTGACGTCACACGTCGGCTACACAGCCAGGCCAGCCTAGCAGTGCACCCAGTGTAGCTTCCCCGGTTGAAATGAGTGGTCTCTCCAACTGATGGTTCATACACGTTTTTATTTGTCCTTTTATATGAGCTGTAACGATGTGATTTTACCTTACTACTTTTTTAACAATAATTGATTAGCTTGTTATAGTTATACAACAATGAACACTTAGTTCATTGTGTGTGTGTGCGTGTGTGTGTCTTTATTCTCACTAAACTCCATAAACGTTACGTTGCTAAGCAACGTACAACAATCCTTAAACGTCCGAGATTATATAAACAGTCAATATAAAAAAAAATAAAGAAAACAAAAGTTTTGACAGTCAATCTTAAAACTATTAAAAGAACATCAAAATACAATGACAAAAACCCAAATTTAGAACCTTGTTTGGCCTGAATGGATGAAAAGCTCCCGGCCTGAAATGTTGTCCCACTCCGGCCCTGTAAGGAGCACAGGCCTCCTTGGCAGCTGCAAAGACATCTCCTCCTTACATGTAAGTAAAAAACCTACGTACACAACAGACCCTTGTCTGTTGTGAGCGTTTGTCCAGATAACTGTAGTAGAACCCTTTTTCACACCCGCGCAGGTAGAAGTTGAGTTTTTACTTCCAAGGAGAGTTTCAGCTCTGAACATATTGTTTTACCTTATCTAAAATATGAGCATTTATCATTTCTTCTGCAAGAAAAAACAAAGGAAAAGTAGCTCTGTGAATGGGAGAGTAGATGAAGCTCATTAGCATTATGTTTGTGTGTGGCCCGCTGGGTCATCCAGAGCAGGAAGTGAAGTGTGAGTGACAGGAGAAGGTTAATGAAGAGACAGACGCTTTGGTGCCTGTTTTTGTCCCTCTGCGCGTGACCCTTTGAGTACCTCTAATCTGCACCTAAACATGACATACTTTCAATCAATGGCACTATTGATCCTTGTATTGATGGACATGAAGCATCTGACCTGCCTGAAACAATTACTGTTAATGGCAGCGTTTTGAAGGCAGCGCAAAGGTCGCTCACCTCGGCCGCCCAGAATAAGGATGCTCATTATCATGGAAATAGCAGCTGGGGATAATGAGAGACGTGTAATCTGCACACTGCAGATCACCAGCTATCGATGAGCCAGCCACATCAGGCCTCATCAAACCACCAGAAATATTACACAGCTCTTATCAGCATTTATGACAGTAGTTAAAAGTCAATGTGCCATCTGATTAAATGATGTTAATCCAACATGTTTAATGACTTTCCTTTGAGACCTCGAAATATTCTCATAGTTAATATATTAACAAATATTTTTAACAACACTCACTGTTAACTACTGGAACCAAGTTACTGTGCGTGAACCAACCTTTTTCACCCCTATATTCAAATAGTGACCAGTTTTATCCATGTAGACAACAAAATGATTGGGAAATGCTTCAGTAAACTGTCCCTGCAACAGGGTTTTGATTAGGCTCAAACATTCTATCCCGTCCAAGCCCGATTTGAGTCTGAATTTGTGCATTTACGTTCTGCGTATTACTGACTTTTATTACCAGAGAACGTGCATGGCATGCAATGACCGCAGTATTTCCAAACATTGAAGTCACAAGAAGGTCTCACACCACACATGGTGGAGGTGCCGCCAATAGGGTTGCAGAGCTCCAAACCCTTTCTGTTGGAATCCATTTTTTTTAATCATACTCTGCTGCCCTTTAACTGATGATTCATTCAATTATTTGTCTATTACAAGTCGAACAAGCTCTATTTTTTAAAAACAAATCAAATATTAAGATCATGCTGTTTAAACTAAACTGAATTTAAAAAAAACTTATTTTGCACGAGTATTGTTGGCTGTGGAAATGAAACATGCCTAACTGAGTGAGTGAGGCCATTTGTGTGTTCAGAGCTGGACCTCCACTTCCACATGCAGCAGTGTATTCTTTGCCAAAGCCTCGATGACCCCCACTGCCTCTGCCCCTCATTCTTAGCAACACTACAGATGTGGAAAAGCCAGGACGAAAACAATTATCTGCCGGCTTATGATAAAGTAAGTCATTTCACGGGCTGCTGCTTAAGTTGTGGCATTCCTGTCAGCGCGTGCCAAATCACCAGCATATATCTCTTTTCTATTTACTCCGAAGGCGGCAAATGGCAACTGACAACAGCCAAGAGAAAGGGAGAAAACCAAAAAGTCCAAATAAACACATATAGAGTCGAAAACACACAAGGAAATTGTGTTTGCGCTATCGCACTGAAAATTGGATCATCTAGTATTTGTCAACAAAACAGTCATTTTGATTCTATACAAAAGTAATTGGACTTCAAAGCATATGTCTTTATCATACAAACCCCTCCTTGAATGAACAATTAGCTTCTGTTTTGTGTAAATGCAGTGTTTGTAATTCTTACAGAAATTATATTACATTTTCAGTGAAGTTGTAACTCATTACTTTGAAATTATGTGTATTCCAATTTAAAAAAAAACAATTGTAATTAAATTGTGCCTTCATGTATAACAAACAACATGAGTACAGAACAGGAGTGATGTTCAACCCGGGAGTCATCGCTGAGACGCAGACTTACAGCGGAGGAAGCAAAGACTCAATGCACAGAGGCAGATTCCTCTCCTGTGCTACTATGGCCTTGTGGGACACAGGCCTTTTCTTTTATATTTGTGCATCACTGCTCTCATGAGTGGACTCTGTCTCTCCTCAGTTTTCAGATGCACAGCTTTTTGGAAAATGTGGATCTGATGATAATATAAACAAACATCCACAACAACAGAAACCGTTAAATCACATTACATAGATCCCGCAGCTGTCGGCTTTGCATTGGTAGAGATGGTGTGTTTGTTTTGCCTGCTAAAAATAGACTTGTGTCCAACTTACAGACTTTGAAAAACAGTCTTAAGATGGCAAGATTCTCATACCATTTCAAGATCTGACGAAAACATTTGTCAGAGATGAATGCAAATCTACATTATTTGGTTATGACTATACTTTGACAGTTTGAGAACAGCTTTTTTTAGATTATATTTTTCAAATTGGGATTTCATGGAGTCAACGCAGATGACCGGTGATTCCCATGTTGGACAATTCTTTAATTCTATTTACAAATAGAAAAAAATCACTTTGGCAACACTTTGGCAACATTTTATTGCTTGCAATTCTGCTCCATACTAAACACTCATCTAATGCATGGGTGTTTGTAAACCCATGCATTGCATTTGAGATGTAACATTCCACTTTGATTTGAATAACTGGGTTGGACTGATCCGGCTGCGGTTTTCGCTGCTTGTAAACAGCTGCAATCGCATTGGAGTCTGACATATACACTGAGACCCTCTCCTCCTGGTGGGTTAACCAAACAACTGATTTAATATGTGTGATTAATAGGGTTCTTGTGCCATGTCAATGGAATAAAGCTTTTTGAGCGTCGGTCTAACATTGGATTGGAGAGCATACAGCAGCAGATAAACACGCTCAGAAGCGTTCACTGAAGAAGAGCCATGAAAAGTGTCCTAATGCAACAAAAAAATGTAATTTGACACCAAATCCTAAATATCTGCTAAACACAATTTTCTTTGCTGTTGTTCTTCGGGGAAGGTTAAAAAGAGCCTCTCCAGGCCACTCAAAATGTGTTTTAAATAGTTGAAGAGTTCAGACAGCCCTGTGCTTTAGGACAACACCGTAATCTCTTCTTGCTAAAGTTGCAGTAGTAACCACTACCACTTTATGAAGTGAATAATGCCAGGTATTAGCTTCTTTAGGCTCCCTAACAGCTGTTTCATGGAAGCACAACAAGTAAACAATGTTACCTGTGTAGTAATAACACATTCATGGTTACAATACACTGCTGTCATGGTATTGGCCAGTCTTTCATGGTGACCCTTGCTAATCAGGTCAGCCCATTGCATTTGCGTAGCCGACACCACAAGTAGACGTAACGCAGACACACACAATCAGAGGCCATTGGAGTATGCTGAGGCTGGCATTGGCCATGTCATGCAGCCCACCACTGTTTTTCCCTTGTACCTCACAGTGAGATAGCACAAATCATAACTAAATGATTAATAATATTCAATTTTAACAAAACAATGGACGAATGTGCAATTGTAACTAAATGATTGTGTGTGTAAGACAGGGGAATGAGTGTTATTAGAAGATATGACGAGTCAACTGGCCGAAAAGTGAATATTCAGAATCAGAATCATTTTTATTGCCACGTAAGTAACAGGAAGTCACAGACTTGGACATTGCTTTGGCTCAGTGCAACAATCAGAAAGAGATAATATAAAATAAAATACATAAATATTGAAACCTCAATAAAGGTGATAGTATTGTGATAAATAATACGGCCCCCATCTCCAGAGCACTTCCTTGGATCCAGTCAACAACATAAAAACAACAAAAAGACCGGCCAGCTCCTCCCAAACGTACTCATCCAAAGGGCCTACACTTGAGCAACATAACTAAGTACTTTGCAGTTCATTTTAGGCACCCTTGCTCTGGCATCGCTGGTATTTTTCACGTCAATTAAATTATATTTAGAGCATTTAAAAGATTGGGCTTTCAAACTAAACCAAGGAAACTTGGAAAGTCCAGTTCAGAGAATATGGTCTCCCAACCTCAAATTCAGAAGTTTTTTGACTGATTTGTTGATAATGTTTGACTAAATTACCATAACTAATGTTGTCATGATTCCTCCCCCAAACACCAAAGAATATCTGAGAACTGGGGCTGTGCAAGAGGGAGTCAGGGAAACTTTGGGCCGAGGTACACTTCCAGTGTCCTTAAACTCAGCAGGAGCCGCTTCTGTGGTGCTCTGATTAAAAACAGACTTCATTTCACCTGCTGCTGGCCACTCACGAGGACAAACACTGGCGCTCACCCACAGAGCCAATCTCAACGTGAGACACACGGACACACAGAAAACAACCTTTTAACTTTGAATGGGTTTTGTCCATTTGGCCATTTTTTAAGTGTACTCAACATGCAGTTCATCAGAGAGATGTATGGGTGTTCCATTTTCAACATAAACATATGAATGAGTAGGATTTGTATATTTTTCAGGCCGGTCACAAAAGCTTGTCGACACAACAAGCAGTGGAGACTTTATATGTTCTGGTTAACAGTTTAAATTCATATTGTGTACTTTAAGAATAAAGTATTATTCGTCATTGAGGACCCCAAAGGTTCTTTTGTCAGGGGCTCAATAGTTTCTGTCTCCATTTTCCCTGCCACAATCTACCGTGGGGTTGACACTGGCTTTCCACACTCGCCCACTGGAACTGCTGCGTTTGACCTCCTGACTCTAGAACCCATAGAGTGCCAGATGGTGAGGGCACTGACTGCCCAAGCTCTGGCCTCTGCAGGAGTCATCAGAAGACCACCTTTGAATTTGCAATGCAAATTGCACATTATTTTTTGTGGTAGTTTGTGACAGTTTTGTGTGAATATTCCATATCTGTAAAATACTTGTTTCCTTTGAATTGTACCTTCATTTATTCAGAATGCTCAAACTTATTCAGGTCAATTTCATCCAATGCAATACTCATGTCTGTCCTTTCCTCTCTTGGGCCATAGTTTGCTAATGAATATTGATTCCAAATGTACACTAAAAACTGTCGCTTAATCCACTCTATGCATTCTGTAAAGACAGGTGGCTGTTGCAGGTTTTTCTTTTTCTAGCTCTCATCCTAAACAGGGGAAATAGTTGCTCAACAGTCACAAATCCTATTTTTGTCCTTAAATGAGGACGTTTATTTCCCCAACTTGTTGTGTTCATGCACACCCTCCTCTTGCCCTACAATGTTTGAGGTAGCTTTGGTAGAATACTGCGGTGTGGAGACAGATGATGTGGATTAACAGCGTACTTAATTGTCCCGTATGGAATCTGTCTTCTGCATTTGACCCATCCTGCAATGCCATTATTGGAACAACCTGCCAGGAACCGGAGATCCATGAGGTGCGGACCCTGGGACCCATCTTTGGATACAGATTTTTTATGGACTCATTTTCAAGGATATCACACATAGACCTGAAAGGGATGAAAGTCAGCAAGCACCTGCATTTTCTTGTTTTTTATCTCTTCTTTGGTCACCACATTCAAAATAAATATTACATATTGGCATACAGATAGATACAAATTCATGATTGGCCGAAGGGTTTAGGCTGAAGTATGAACTTATTTCGCCTAACCCCTATTTCTGTGACTCTATCACAATATTACATAATCCATGGATACTCACCAATCAGTCACATTAGAAGAAGGCTGAGAGATGTGAGCAGAAGTGTAAAGAGAACAGTCAATCAATCAATCAGAAAATTTAACACAAAATGCTTTACAGTTTGGTTAAAAACACATTACACATACAATAGATAAAAATAATAAACTTGTGTGAAGTCCATTATGGGACTACAATACAGAGTGGCTCTTCTCTCTCTCAGGGGCATAAAGAGTGTGCTGTTAAACAGGGCCAACAATCTACTGGTCCTAACATCGTGACTGATCAAGATGAGCTCATGCTCTCAAGGAAAAGATGCAGGATGCTACAATGAAAACAATGGAAGATTGTATTTACACAAAGGGAATTTTAACCCATGGCCACCTTAATTTTGTGCAATATAAACTGGATGTTTAAGCCAGTTAAGGAAATGCAATGTACACTTCAGGGGCCATTGGGGGGAGTGCAGAAAAATGCCATGATTGTGCATTTTTTTAGTGTTACAGTTTGTTTGAATGTTTATGTGCAATTCTTTTCTCTCTGTGAAACTCTAAAAGCTGTAAGAACAAAGTCTATTAATTCATTGTCACACCTCATGACAATGACAGACATTTACACATGGACCTCAGACCAAGCATAAGACCATCATGGTATACCAGCCACACACAGGCTGGCAGCCCAGAACAGGTGAGGTGTGTGGCCTTAGGTGGAGAGGGACTCCAGGTGTAGAAGCTGGATTGGCCAGGTGTATTGGAAGAGCAGGTGCAATGCTGCTCCTCCAATAAGCGCCTGCGCCAATCACAGGACAGGACTCCAGAAGAAAGAGAGGGGGGGTTGCCACACACATGCAAACACACTAATCCAAAAAGGAAAATTTTCAGGCCTAGGGCCGTTACAGTCTCCATCTGGAGTCAATGCTTGGGGGTGTGGGAAACTGGACTTACCGGAGGAAACCTCACAAACACACAGAAAAACAAGGGTATCGAACCTGTAACTTGAACTTAATGCTGTGAGTGCCATTGAAAGGGCCAACTTGGACTTGAAGCGCCATCTGGTGGGAGATGTTCTAACAATTAAAGAAAATTTAACACCCTGCTGTGCTTTACCATTTGTCACCACGTTCTTATGCTGTTGAAAGTGACTATGGCAGCTTAATCAATAGAAAAAAGGGTTGTCTTCTACAAATAATACTGTCCCTTTCCTGTGTAGATGAGCTTC
Source organism: Knipowitschia caucasica (assembly GCA_964034765.1). NCBI lineage: Eukaryota > Metazoa > Chordata > Actinopteri > Gobiiformes > Gobiidae > Knipowitschia > Knipowitschia caucasica. The sequence goes on from OZ035835.1 coordinate 22,293,082, forward strand.
AGCTCAAAGTTATTAGGTCTGACATCATTGTAACTATTATTTCCAGATGCATTTCCTGGCTGTCAGTCACTGCTTTAAGTAAAGAGCTGTAATTGGAAGTCTCACAATGGCTCTACTGTACCTCTTTGCACATGTGCTGTATGAACATATTGATGTGTTCTTTAACTATTGGCCTTATAGTGCCTGTCCCTTTGGGACTATGAAGTAGATTTTAGCAAACAGGCTTCTGGCAGAGCTCAGTGTCTTTCTGACTCACAGAACACTCATGGAAAGCTATATCTCAGTCAGTGCAATCAAAGGCTCAGAGTGTGCATCATCAGAAGGACGGCTTTAAATCTCTCCATAACTCCCATGTCCAGCCTGCCACACAAAACTCAATCCCAATGTGGAATGTTTGCATTGGATTTTCTCCCATGGAGATCTGTATGTCAGCTGAGAGTAACAGGACAGACTCTCGGGGTCAGTGAAAGTGAGACCCTCTGGTCAAAGGTGAGTCAGACCCTGTTTGTGGAGCCCTGCCTGGCTCACATCAGGCCTGGTTAGTTACATGAGACTCTCCACTGGGACGAGCTGCAGTATAAATAGAGCTATGTTGTTTCTGGAGTTATGTGTGAACTAAATGAGTCCCTGTGGAGTCTCAGTCTGTCCCAATATATCTGCCAATCTTTCACACGCAGCGGCTTTCACTGAACTTACATTTTATATGGTTTGAATTAATTTCACGCACAACACTCAAAGTTTTGTTATATAGAGATTGCAATTGCAAACTAAGGCGACACACTTTCAGAGTCCTGCACTATGTTGTACGATGAAATGTTAGAAATATATATTAACAATCCAATGTCATACTCTATCACTCTTGGCCTATAGCAGATTAAAGCACAACATGCTTCGTTAAGCTATAATCAATATAAATCAAAAGTTGGAGAGAATTGCATATTTTCCTCCCAAAAGACAGAGAATAATAAATCTGTGACACTTGACAACAATATGAGGTAAATAATAAATAATAAATGTAACCCTTTAATCAGAATCTTGGCTCTGAAAGTCGCAGTCATCAGGCTTCTTCTAAAGAAATGCAGTCTTGATGCCACAGTACTGCAAAATTATCGACCAATTTCAAATCTGCCATTTCTGGGACTTCGACTTGAAAAAGCTTTTCATCAACAACTTATGGATTTTTTAATAGTCAATAATGTATTCAATGTACATCAGTCTGGATTTAGACCGTCACATAGCACTGAGACTGCACTAACAAAGGTGACTAACAATATTTGACTGAACACCGATGCAGGGAACATTACAGTATTAGTTCTAATAGCTTTGAGTGCGGCCTTTGATAGGGTTGACCATGAGATCCTCCTGGAGTGACTGGAAAAGTGGGTGGGTATATATCTGGTACTGGCAGACATGGGGAGGCAGAATTTTAGGTGTACTGTAGGTCCCGAAAATCTGGAACAGTCTTTACAGATAATCACAGATAATACATTTAAACTGCCGTCAAGTCCCAGATGATAATTACACAAATTTGAGCCAGTGGAAATGCTACTACTCTCATGCCAATAGTTTCTGCTAATCCCTAAAAACACACTCTCATCTTAACACTCTATCACTTCTTATTTTTGCCTTAATGTCAGCCATCTTGAACACACTGAACTGAACCTTAACTTTTTCAAAAACGGGAAACTCAAGAGTTCACTCAAAGTAAACATGAAACTTACACCAAACATAAACCAAAGCAACTTCTAGTGATAGACTCCTGGATACATTGATCAAATAAACGACCCTTGATATTGTTACGACCCTGTTCGGCGAGGGTAAGGGAGGTAACAAAAAAAAAGGTTAAATTGCAAAGTAAGTATTTTAGTAACAGGAATGTAAGTAGACATACACAAAATACATGAGGACATGCTGGGGTCTCTCTGTGTTACCAAACAACTTTAACTTCTACAGTAAATCACACAGAATCTAAACCCCAAACTTACTGCTGCAAAACACACAAACACAACACACAAAAAGTGACAACTAAAAAGAGACAGACCAAATAAAAGCTGCAATAACAAAGTCCATTCATTGTCACACTTTGCAACAATGACAGACATTTACACATGGACCTCAGACCAAACATGAGACCATAAAGGTGCACCAGCCTCACACAGGCTGGCAGCCCTGAACAGGTGAGGCGTGTGGCCTTAGGTGGAGAGGGACAGCAGGTGTGGAAGCTGGAGCGCCTGGAGCTGGACACTTCCAGGAAGTAAGACGGCCAGCGGTCCTCAAATCACAGGGTCAGCACTACTGTAGATCATATACGGAATCTGGACGGAAGCGGAAGTAAAAATAACAAACTACCTATTCATGCCTAAACTTAACCAGCCATTCCCATAAAATAACCCCAACCCAGCCTTAACCCTAAACTTAACCATCTTACTTAAACACCTAAAACTTAACCAGTCACCATTTAAGGACGAATTAGTCTAAAATTAATTTGAAACTTACTTCCGGTTTCGTCCCGATTCCGTATATGATCTAGTGCCGACCCAAATCACAGGGCAGGACTCCAGAGACAGGGGGGAGGGGTTGCCACACACACACCCACTAATCCAAAAAGGAGCTTTTTACAGATCTAGGGCCGTAACAGATAAGAATACAAGTACTTTGTTAGCACAGATGGAATTTTTTTGTAACATTACCAGCATTACTGAACCAGCAGTGAACTATCTCCTGTCTGGGTCACTCGTTTCAAAGCCCAACATCTGGCACAACATTATATACCTTTGCAAATCAACCCACGCCATAAAATTACCCCAATCTGCAACAAGAAACCTTGAATAGAAAACTGAAACAGAGTGTTATTGTGCTGGTTACACAAAGCATCAGGAACCGATGTTTCTCTAAGATGGTGCGTTTCTCCTGGTCAGACTGTCTCTCCTTACGTCAGCTGTAAACTATCTGTGTCTTTAAAGGCAAAGAACTCACCTCCAAGGAACTGGTTGCATCACAATTGTTTAAAAGTAACTTAAACAACTTACATATCCACCACTTTTGTTGCAACTCTACCACAAGCTGCAGTCAAGGTCAGTGTTTCAATGTGCTCCACCAAAGACGCACATACGTTGCTCATTTGTGCTCACAGAAAGACATCACAGACATAGAATCCAAAAATAGATTTCAAATATTAAAATAATTTGTACCCCATCCCTTTCTACATATTTTGTCACATCACGAAACAAAACAAACAATACTTTGCCGAACAAACCACAAAGTGGTTGAGTTTTGCATCTCATGGTATGTTATACCTAATAATAAAGATTCTCAGGGAAAATTACAATAATAAATGACAAATTTTTAATATTTTACCAAATATACTAAACACTTTTGTCCAGTTTTTTATCAGTTTGAATCAGATATTTGAATTTCAAAATTCAGATATTATTCAAATATAAAATACAATTCAAAATTAGTTTTACAGCCCCTACATCTTGTTATGGTTTTCATTTCGATGTCTGGCCCCCCATCATTTGACCAATAAAATGTGAAAGTCCCCGTCCGCGTGATCCAAGTTAATCCTACTGGTAAAGTAACATGTGGCCGAAAAACTAAATAGGTCAGCTTGTTATGATTCTCAAATCATTAACGACAAAACAAGGAATACAACAAGAATTTCTATCGTGTTTGTTAATAAGTTATTATGGTTCCAGATGGATTTGTCGGCATATCTGGCATCCTGAGTCAGGCAGAGTGGGAGAGGTTGCAGTATCACTTTTGGCCAAACTTTTACATATTGCTCCTTAAACAATGTTAGTGATATTGAAATCTATTTTAGTAACAGTAATATGCTCACTAACATGCTGTTCTCTCCAATTTCTGGATTAGGCTCTGTCAACATTTGGAGTGATGTTCTTGCTTTGAAACCTCTTTGGACCATGGACTGATTAGCTTCAGATCTATGTGTGGAAATCTTAATTCCAGGTAAAATGCAAGTGTGAAAGAGAAGACAGCACAGTGCATTAGGACATTAACTACTTGAAAATTGCCTGTGAGTATCCAACAAATGGAGAAGAAAATTAGGCCCTTCACAAATTGGGCCAATTATACATTTGTGTGTATGAAGCTTTAGGCATAATCTGGGTTGTTCCATTGTAACTTTCAAACTCACCACATCAGCACTTTTCAAGCCAAGTGAGCAATAACAGAATACTGCCAATACAAAGAGGACCGACAAAAACATATTTGAACTTGCACTACATCATATTGACGACTTATTTTTCCTGGCCATGCATCATCTTTTCATGCATCATCTTTTCTGCAAGTCAAAGGCTTTTATTGTGACTTCGAATTCCTTTTTCCACCAAAGCATACTTGACAGTAGAACAAATCAGATGCTATGCTGAGCTCACTGTATTGTTTCTTTTTCCATTTAGTAAAAAGAGAAATAACCAGCCACCAGGCCATTGAGAAGCCATAATCCTGTTTAGTTTAGGTGTGGGGTGAGTTCAGGTTTACTCCGCGTTAATGTATAAGATGTGACATACTTTCTCTTCTTAGAGACATATAACCACCGCTCTGGTTCAGTTCAGTGTGACTCACAGACTCCACACGACAACAGCTCCTGGACCAGGTTCTGGTTTACACGTGGTTCAGAACACAGGACCATGATGCTATAAAACCAGGAATTTATATGTACCAAATCTCAAGCATTTTTTTAAATTTTGTTCTATTTAGAAACTTTGAAGTTAAGCTCCACAACTCAACCAGATTCTATAGCCTCTGCTGTCGCTCAGTGATCACGATAGTTTCAAACAATTAACTAAGCAGAGGGCTGATTCAGACGGATACATTAGTTGTTAAAGCTGAGTTGTACACTTGGCCACTTTCAGCCAAAAGCTTTAAGTAAAAATGGGCCATTTGTGCAAATGACTAGGCTAATTGAAAGCGTTTGGCGCAGCAGTCCGGTGTCACAAACTCACGTTCTGTGAGGCAGCAGAGGCCTAATCACAACCAGAGATCTGTAAGTACATTAAAGCATGAACTAACAAGCACAGAGGCTGTGTGGCAGTGGGAGGATTCACTCAAAAGGATTAATTGAGTCTAAATGGCTGCTGTAAGATAAGGCAGGTTTGTGAACTAGGCCAAATGAGTGTTTGATCCATCATCCCGGTCTGTGCTGTTCTAGAGATGAGGATCCTAGTCAGAAAAGTCAGTTTGTTAAGGAACAGAGCTGGGGCTTTCTAATAGCAGCAAAACAGAATGTATTCAGTCTGGTGTCTTCTTAGAAAATACAAAACTGTGAATATGTTTTTGTGTGTTAAACTGTTCATGTTTACTTCAATCAAGTATTCACCATTTACTGGTGACAATCAAACATTGAAATGACAGTCAACCTAATAATCGGTCATATTTATACAGGCTCACAGAGTTTCTGTTAGCTATTGTTTTGTGGACATATTGTGCAATAAAAAAGTTAGTGAGTGAGATTTGTTAAATCTCACTCACTAACACTTTGGCGGCACGGTGGCTGAGTGGATAGCACTCTCGCCTCTCAGCAAGAAGGTCCTGGGTTCGAATCCCGGTTGGACCAGGGCCTTTCTGAGTGGAGTTTGCATGTTCTCCCCGTGTCTGCGTAGGTTTCCTCCGGGTGCTCCGGTTTCCCCTACCACTAAAAATATGTACAATAGATCTAGCATGTGCCTCCTGTACTGGCGACCCCCAATCCCAAAAAAAATCACAATTGTAAACCGCTTTGAGACTCCGATGTGCAGTGAAAAGGCGGTATATAGATACAGATTACTTACTACTACTACTACTACTTAAATATTAAAGTCCTTAGGCAGCTGTCCGGTACCGGCAGACCAAGCGTGCCGCGGCCCAAGCTGTTGCAGTGGCAAAAACCCGGGACTGGGAGGAGTTCGGAGAGTCCATGGAGCATGACTATCGGCCGGCCTCGAAGAGATTCTGGCAAACCGTCCGGCGCCTCAGGAGGGGGAAGCAGTTCTTTGCCAACACCATGTACGATGCGGGTGGAGAGCTGCTGACCTCGACTGGGGATATTGTCGGGCGGTGGAAGGAATACTTTGAGATTCTCCTCAATCCCCCGTCACGTCCTCCGTCCCGGAGGCAGAAGCTGAGGATGTTGTGACAGATACTTCTATCTCCCTGGCTGAGGTCACCAAGGTGATTGGCAGCCTCCATGGTGGCAAGGCGCCGGGAGTGGATGAGATCCGTCCTGACTATCTTAAGTCTCTGGATGTTGTAGGACTGTCTTGGCTCAAACGTCTCTGCAACATCGCGTGGCGATCGAGGGCGGTGCCAATGGAGTGGCAGACCGGGGTGGTGGTCCCTCTCTACAAGAAGGGGGACCGGAGGGTGTGTTCCAATTATCGTGGGATCACACTCCTCAGTCAGAGATGCGTTCGCATCGCCGGCAGTAAGTCAGACCTGTTCCCGGTGCATGTTGGCCTCTGCCAAGGCTGTCCTTTGTCACCGGTTCTGTTCACTGTCTTTATGGACAGAATTTCAAGGCGCAGCCACGGGCCAGAGGGGGTCCGGTTTGGGGACTGCAGGATTTCATCCCTGCTATTTGCGGACGATGTTGTCCTGTTGGCTCCAATTCACCAGGACCTGCAACATGCACTAGGGCGGTTTGCAGCCGAGTGTGAAGCGGCTGGGATGAGAATCAGCACCTCCAAATCCGAGGCCATGGTGCTCAACCAAGGTAGTTGGCACCTTGGTGACCTTACATACATGTGTGTAAAAATACACACAAGTATTTTTATCCTGGGTTCAGCTGAACTGTTGGCCCCCCTACATCCTTTTCTTTTCTCTCTTCTGCTCCACTCCAGGTGGGTGGAGCAGTCCTTCCTCAAGTGGAGGAGTTCAAGTATCTCGGGGTCTTGTTCACGAGTGAGGGAAGGATGGAGCGTGAGATTGACAGGCGGATCAGTGCAGCGTGCGCAGTGATGCTGTCGCTGTATTGGACCGTTGTGGTAAAAAGGGAGCTGAGCCGAAAGGCAAAGCTCTCGATTTACCGGTCAATCTTCGTTCCCTCCCTCACCTATGGTCATGAGCTTTGGGTAATGACCGAAAGAACGATATCGCGGATACAAGCGGTCGAAATGAGCTTCCTCCGCAGAGTGGCTGGGCGCTCCCTTAGAGATAGGATGAGGAGCTCAGTCACATGGGAGCTCGGAGTAGAACCGCTGCTTCTCCACATCGAGAGGAACTAGTTGAGGTGGCCCGGGCATCTGTTCCGGATGCCTCCCTGGGGAGGTGTTCCGGGCACGTCCCACCAGGAGGAGACCCCGGGGAAGACCAAGGACACGCTGGAGGGACAATGTCTCTCAGCTGGCCTGAGAACGTCTTGGGGTCCCCCCGGATGAGCTGGAGGAAGTGGATTGGGAAGTCTGGGCGTCTCTGCTTAGACTGCTGCCCCCGCGACCCGGCAACGGATGAAGCGGAAGAAAAATGGATGGATGGATGTTCCTTCTCCATGTGTCCAGCAGTCTGAGAATTAAAATCTGACTCAAGTGAGGGTGATGTTTGTGAATGGCTACCAGACAAAAGACCAGTCAATAGTACCAGCAGTGACAGTGAAATTCAAGATGTAGAGGGAGGAGAAGATGATGAGGAATTTGAGGTTAATGGAGAGGTTGAGGGAGGGTCCAACCTGACCTTGCAATAATACACAAAGTGCAGACATGTCTGGAAAGCTAATGATAATGATTTTGAGGACAATGTTCTCCAGTTTTAGAAAAGTACGTGTGAATATTGAGGGAAGAGCCCCAATACATTTTTTCATGCATCTATTTCCAGAAGAGCTGTTTGAAGATTTAGTGCTCAACTCAAGCCTCTATGCTCTACAAAAGGAAAAAGAACATATGGGTATTACATAGTCTTGCCTCTGAACCGTGCTGCCTCCTGCTCTAAACAACGAAGCAATGCCGTCCTGAATCCGGGACTTACACAGCAAAAGAGTTCACATGTTAGACAAATAGAAACTGTGTGTGTTCCTCGCATCAGTTTCAAAAAATGATTTTATTTGAATGGAAAACAAAATCATAACAGAAGGACAGCAGTTAGACATTCAAATCTAATTCCTGCTCCTTGTAAAAATCAATTAACTAAACCCACTGTTACTGATATTAATTTTAAAATTGCTATGCTTAATGTCAGATCACTGTGCAACAAATCATTTTTAATTAATAATTTTATTCGTTCGTTCTTATGATCTTGATTTTATGTTTCTGACTGAAACTTGGCTTGACCAGAGTACAGGTAATGCGGTTTTAATAGAAGCAACGCACCACCAAACTTCAAATTTGAATCTGAAATACGAGAAAATAAAAGGGGGGGAGGCATTGCTGCATTATTTAGAGATCATATTATCTCTCATAGAATTCTCCTTGGAAATTTTCTATAATTTGAGTATATTTCTTTTAAAATAGAACAAAAACAATCTCCTTCTATTCTCATCATTGTCCTGTACAAGCCACCGCAGTCATGTCACAATTTCTTTGATAATTTCACTGAGTTGCTTTCAGTTGTTTGCACCGATTTTGATAGTTTAGTGATTACAGGTGATTTTAATATTCATGTGGATAATGGCAATGACAAAAATGCAAAAGAGCTGAGTTCTGTACTTGAAACATTTGGTCTCACTCAGCACGTGAGTGGCCCCACCCACAGCAAAGGGCACACTCTAGACCTGCTGGTTACTAAGGGGGTTAATATTTTAAATGTAAATGTGGTTGACGTGGCTCTGTCAGATCACTTCTGTGTATTTTTTGACATGTGTTTTGATAGTAAACAACCATATATATCTGAATCTGCAATTGTCAGACACAGACACATAAATGAAAACACAACCGAACTATTCATGGGAATGATAAACTTTGAGAACACATTGTGTTCTACTGTTGACGAATTGTTTAACTCTGTCACCGCCAATGTTATAAATGTTCTGGACATCATCGCTCCTGTGAAGGTTAAAATGATTACAAATAAGCCAAAGGCCCCCTGGACTAAAATGGACTCAGTCATGGTACAGAAGAGAGAGTGCCGTAGGGCCGAGCGGAAGTGGCGAAAATCCAATCTCCAGGTTGATCATGAGATCTTAAAAAATGAGTTGTGCAAGTTTAACAGGGTGCTACGTAGAACAAGAGAAATTTATTTTTCTAAAACCATTGATGGCTGCAATAATAATCTACGACTTATGTTTTCAACAGTTAACGGATTAACAAACCCCCCTGTTCAGCTGCCATTCGAATTTGCTTCAGAATCTAAATGTAATGAGTTTGCACAATTTTTCAATGACAAGGTTCAGAGCATCAAAAACGCCATCACCTCCAAGGCAGAAATAACATTACAACAGCCGGTGAGGCTTTTTGAGCTATCGCACTTTGCACCAACAGATAATGAAACTGTCCAAGATGTTGTCTCTAGCCTTAGTTCCTCCACATGTAGCCTGGATGTACTACCCACTAAATTTTTTAAGTCTGTTTTGAGCAGTCTTTTACCTTTGCTCACACAAATAGTGAACATGTCTTTCTCATCTGGAACATTTCCAATGGCCCTGAAAACGGCAGTCATCAGACCCCTCCTAAAAAAGAGGAGTCTAGATGCCACAGTTCTTAAGAATTACCGCCCCATTTCAAATCTGCCGTTTATGGGAAAAATTCTGGAAAAAGTTGCTTACCAACAACTTACAGAATTCTTAGTAACTAATAGTTCGTTTGATGCGCTCCAGTCCGGCTTTAGAGCCAATCACAGCACTGAGACTGCACTAGTGAAGGTTACAAATGACATCCGACTTAACACCGACACAGGAAAAGTCACAGTTTTAGTAATGTTGGATCTGAGTGCTGCGTTCGACACAGTCGACCACGAGATCCTCATGCAGAGACTAGAGCACTGGGTGGGTGTCACTGGGACTGCCCTAAGTTGGTTTAGGTCTTACCTAGAAGACAGGAAATACTTGGTTCAGATAGGAAACTGTGTCTCAGATGATATGGCTCTGACCTGCGGAGTGCCACAGGGATCAATTCTGGGGCCTCTTCTGTTCAATATTTACATGCTGCCATTAGGTCAGTTAATACGCTCCAACAATGTATCCTACCACAATTACGCTGATGACACTCAAATTTATGTCTCACTTACTGCAGGAGAACATGGACCAGTGGAATCACTCCTTCACTGTACTCAACAGATGCAAAATAACTTCCTTCAGCTAAACGCAGACAAAACAGAATTGATTGTCTTTGGTCCTCAGAAACAAAGAGAGAGCGTTATTCGTCACCTCCAGTCTCTCTCCCTGGAACCTGTAGGCAAGGTCAGAAACCTAGGAGTTATAATGGACTCAGACTTAAATTTTAACAGTCATATCAAATCAGTAACATCAGCAGCATTTTACCATCTGAAAAACATTGCCAAAATTAGAAACATAGTGTCTAAATCAGATCTGGAGATTCTCATCCATGCATTTGTCTCCAGTAGGTTAGACTACTGCAATGGCCTGCTCACAGGTCTCTCCAAACAGGCTGTAAAACAACTGCAGTATGTCCAAAATGCAGCAGCTCGAGTCCTGACCAGGACCAGGAAATATGACCACATTTGTCCAGTTCTCAGGTCTCTGCACTGGCTTCCTGTGGCTCAGAGAATAGACTTCAAAGCAGCACTGCTTGTGTACAAGTCTCTCCATGGCCTCGCACCAAAGTACTTAAGCGACTTGTTAGTGCCATATGAACCGGCCCGGACTCTGAGGAGCACAGGAGGTAGCCTCTTACTGGTTCCAAGAGTCAGAACTAAACATGGGGAGGCAGCGTTTGAGATTTATGGAGCTAAAATCTGGAACAATCTTCCTGAGGATGTGAGGCTAGGATCTACTCTGGCAATTTTCAAATCAGGGCTAAAAACTGTTCTTTTTAGCTGCGCATACGGCTGAAGGATTTTATTGATACATACTCTTTTTTTTAATGCATTGTGGTTATTTATTATTTTAATCCCGTGTGTGCTTTTAATATTTTAAGGTTTTTTTCATTACTTGTGATTTTATTCTGTTTTTAATGTATTTATTGTTTGTATATGTAGTTTTTGATGTTTCTGATTTGTCTGATATTATGTGGGTTGTGAGGCGCTTTGAGTGGCCTTGTGTTGGAAAGGCGCCATACAAATAAAGTTGATTGATTGATTGATGGTGAACTGAAGACGTTTCTACAGATTAATTTGATCATGTCATCCCAAAGAAAATCCATCACCAAGCATGTCCTGGTCATCAGAGGAAGGACTTGATTTGATTGCAAAAGCCATGTCGCTCAACAGATTTGTTTTGTTGACTACGTTGTTGTGCATCACGAAGAAACCTAATCCAGTAAACATTTTCATCAGGAATCAAATATTAGTTTTCTTTTGATAAAAATCATCAAGTGATTTCTTCAGATAGAAAAGGTCTTTCCAGTCCAGAGATAGAAACAGGTGATGTGGTTTCTTCTTTAACTTACAGTATTCTGACTGATTTATTCAAACGTACCTGAGATCCGTGTAAGTCTGTTCTGAATCTGTGACAGTGAGGCATGGGGAGCTTTCATCACTAATGAGTTTGAAAAATGGGACACAGTGCAGTCGCTGTATTTAAGAAAAATAGCTGACATCCTGTGTGCCGCCAAGCTGAAGCCTTCCAGAAGTCTGCAATAATCCAAGCACAACCACGGAACTGAATACTACGACATATCAATCAATCAATCAACTTTTATTTGTAGAGCGCCTTTCCTACACAAGACAACACAAAGCGGCGCACAACCCACATCACATCACGCAAATCATAAACATTAAAATCTACACATACACAATAAAAAAACTATTAAAAAGAAAGATTATCAACTCATGAAATATTAATAACAGAACAATATCACAAATAATAAAAAAAAGCTTAAAACATTAAAATCACACAGGATTAAAATAATAATTAGCCACAGTGCATTAATAAGAGAAAATATAAAATACTTCCAACTTAAAACTGCTAGAGTACACGCCAGCCTCACATTTTCAGATTCGAGATTTTAGCTGCATAAATCTGAAACGCTGCCTCCCCATGTCTAGTTCTGACTCTGGGCATCAGCAAGAGGCTACTTCCTGTGCTCCCCAGAGTCTGCGCCGGTTCATATGGCACTAACATGTCACAGATGTACTTTGGTGCAAGGCCATGGAGAGACTTGTACAAGCGGACACTTTCTGTGTCCACCAGCAGTGGCAGAAAAGGACATTTAACACCTGATCTACAAAATAATCTCTTCAGCGCTGCACCTGCCTCAGTCCTGCACCGCGTGGCCTCGGTCCTCGTTCTACAGCCTGAGTCCTGGATCTACGGCCGTTCCAACTGTGGGAGCTGATCCCTTTCTCAATTTGGCCTTTCCTGATTTTTCTCACTGGGTTAATGAGTTGTTCCTTGTCGATGCAGGAGGGTTGAAGGACAGTGATAATGATCCATGTTGTTTGTTATTATTACATATCCTGTGTTTGAACTGCTTTCTCTAATCTGTATTGGTACACACACACATGTATTTTTATCCTGGGTTCAGCCAAACTGTTGGCCCTCTACATCCTTTTCCATAATTTAAGGGGATGTACTACCTAAAAAAGAGCAGGGAAGTAGAAGTTTTAATGAAAATTGATGACGAAATAATATTCCAAATCGGGGAAGTTTCAGCGTTATAGTACACATGACAGAACAGTAATAAAATGGACAGAGCGTACACATATAGTGCCTTATTACACCCTAAAACTCAATAAGAGATTAAGCTCAGTTGCTTCCATTGTATCAGACAGTTGTGAAGAGAGAGAAGCAAAGTTCTTGATTTCCCAGATAATCAACATTTTCCTTGTCACATTATGGTCATGAGCTTTGGGTAAAGACCAAAAGGACAAAATTGTGGACACAAGCAGAGTTTCCTTTAGGGAGTGGCTGGGAGTAATAGGATGAGGAGTTCACATGAGATGAGGTCGGAGTATAACAATGTCTGTGTATGTCTGCAGCTATGTTAAAGTGAGGTTACTGTACCGGTTGAAGTGTTTCCATCAAAACCACCTGCCCCACCACGTGTGATACCATTAGAAATCATATGCATATGGGGACAAGGACTGAATATGTGGGATATTAGTGCATGGTAAGAAATGCAGGTTGAAAAAATCACACCTCCTATTATGAAATGGAGGCAGACGGAGAGCGAAGAATTGGACTCATCAAGGCAGCAAACCAAATGTAGGTCAAGACTTGCAATGGAAACTATAAATCCTGCTCATATATTGAAAATGGTTCAACGTATGAGCAGGAAGAACACAACGTAATCAATACAAAGGGGGTGGACCAAGGTTGGCAGGCAGCGTCTGAAGCCCTCAGTGAAGTGGACAGGTCACAGTAAGAACATCCACAATATTAATGACCAAGTTGGTTCTATCAAAAGGATTGTCCATGACTGACTTTTTATTAGAAATAGAAACAAATCTATTTTTACACATGCAACAAACTGTTTTGTGGAGTATATTTAACATGTATTGCCTCACATCTATGAGATTTTATTTAAAGGTGTGCCTCTCATAAAGAAACTAAAAATGACTATTCAACATGAAATTAAATGTTAAACAGAGACATTTGGGAGAAGAACTGTTCAATTTGATCATTTCCATATGTTTGTCTCACAACAGCCACTTTTATAAGCGATTGTGGGGTACTGACGAACGGCTGCTGTAAGAGTCTGTGAGAGCGAGTGCCGCTAAATGCCGTCTGAGTCCAGGAGCAGTTTGCCGTAATGAAGACTCTCATAAAATCCGACAAATCATAAAATCTTCACTGCAGTGTTTTATGACCTCCTTTTGACGAGCAGGGGCAAGTGAAGGGGGCCAGCACCACAACTACTGTCTCCTCAATCATTGTTACTCTCTGCGGTGGAGGGGACAACATGCTTTGTTGTAACATTACTGCCTTATATCAAGAGATGCGCCGATATCCACACACTACATCTGTCTAAGTCATAGTGTCGGAGTGGTGCAGAAAACATTTAGAAACTCACTGTTATCTGCACCTTTGCATGTTTTATACTGATACTGTGAAATGCATCAGTGTTTCAGAAATAACCGTAAATGTATTTATTTTCTAAGGGTTTAAGTTAATAATTCATAATAGGACATTTTATTTATGTATAACCCTGTATCCTATAATCAGTCTTGGTTCATATTGGACATTGGTTTATGGACTTATTATTTTGACTCCATAAAGCTTTAGTAGCTGTAGAACACTTGATGTGTGTTAAAATAGACAGCTGAAGGAGACATGGAAGTTAGTGGTTAAGCAGTTAAAGCTGCACTAACTGACTTTGGGATTTTGAAGCCGCGGACTCGCTGGCCTCGCTCTTTCTGCTCCCCTCCCCGCACCCACGAAGCTATCGCCCCCCACACACACTCACTGTTGGGACGGAGCTAGTGTCTCCCAATCTGGATAATACATGGATATGGATTTGCACGTGGATGGCGTGACCATAGAACGATAGAACCGGGAAGCGCGGAGGAACGAGACTTTCTTTTGGATGGATGTTTTACTGTGTAAGCAGTAACCGGTGACGAAGACGAGGAAGCTTCATGTTAGCTCCGCCGCTTGTTGTGCTAACTCAGCCGTCTATGCTAACGGACCTGTAGATTTCTCACGAAAGTGGGGGCTAGTGGTCCGCTGTGATTGGTCACAATCTGCGACCCGAAACACATTCTCTTCCTTGTTTCATCCAAACTCGATCTAAAATGTCACGCCAGCACAAATCTGCGCTACTTTTTCTTCAAAAGTACGAATATCCATGGATAGCATTTTCGTAATGAATACAAAAATAAAGTCAGTTAGTGCAGCTTTAAACACCTGGTTATTCAATCATGTGACCAGTTAAACCCGTCGTCTCTCTGCGACGTTACAACGTGAACATCTGCAGCTTATAGTGAACAAAATGTACTCTTTTCAAATGTGGCTTCTGTGGCTCATTTACCAGTGTGGTTTTCAATCCAGAAAGTAAGGTAACTTTGTATTATTATTATTATTATTATCCAGTATTGTACATTAATCAAATCCACAATATTTTTGATTGTTACTGATTGTTATTTCTGATTTATTTTATCTGGAGTGGAGTGTAAATGTGGCGTTGTTAGCATCAGTACAAAACTATGATCGAGAAAAAAAGAATGCTACAGCTATAGTCAATGGCACTTTACCACGTGAGTCCGCTGATACAGAGAAACTCAGTCACAAGTTTAATGCAATTACGATGGATTTTCCCCAAGTAATAAATGTAATATTTTCCATTGACTAATTCAATATTTTAGCAATATCACATGCTTTAATTTAGCTGCCTCTGGAGATAGTTTTTGTCTATTTACAGTTCTACAACAACTTAAAGAAGTATACTACAACCTGTATAGAGCAGTATAAATATATTTGTTATATTTTGTTTAAATTAAAGATGGGGGCGGGTCATTTACACTGTCGCCAATGACTCAGGAAGATTCTCCCCTCCACCGGACTGTGGTGGTCGTCCTTCTGCTTCTATCCCTCACACGGCAGCTGTGGCCTTCCCCCCCTCCCCCACCCCCCCACCTCGTCCTGCAGGTTATTGCTGTTTCACAAAGTCTGTAGGTCTGTGTCTGCACCTGCATCTGTCATGGAGCCCAAGTTCCACTGGAGTCTGCATCGCAACATAAATCAGAAACATGCAGATGGAACAGTGCAGGGATTGCCAGGATCAATCGGCTCTTTGTAGTAGATGACACATAATGATTATATGGGCTATTAGCTGATTTTATAATTATATAGTAGTGCAGTAGATTATTGTAATGGATGTGTATCATTATTCGCCAAAAAGAACCAATAGCGGGCTGGTTTTCATTACCTCTGAGTCTCACACGTGGTGTAAGTTCGACCAGCGCACAAGAGGAGGGCTGAAGGAGACGTATTTACAGTGCTTTTCTATATTTTCGCTGCTTGCACATTACCCACAATGCTTTTCCCCCATCAAAGCCGTATGCGGTAAATTCTACAAGCTGTGGTAGGTGTAGACGCGTGTGTGTCCTGAAGAGAAGGCTGCGAAGAATCAATCAAAAATCAATTTGAATCATGGCCAATGTTTTCTATGCATTGAAACAGTTAAAATGTTCACTATCTGAGCGATGTTTGCAGCTTTTCCCCCAATTTTCAATACTAACAAATTATGTCCAAATCTGTTTAGGCTTTGGTTGAGAAGATGAAGAATTTAAAGTATTGGATTGTGTACATTAGATTCCTTGAATGTGGTTGAATAGACCTTTTAAAGTTTGACGAGATTTTAAATAATTACAGATATGAAAATGGGGTTATAAGAATTTGCGTAAGTAAGTAAGTAGTAAGTAAGTAATTATTTATATACCGCCTTTTCACTGCAGAGCTGAGTCTCAAAGCGGTTTACAATTGTTATTTTTTTGGGCACTTGTCCACACAGAGATGGGAGCCGGGTCGCCAGTACAGGAGGCGCATGCCAGAACTATTTTACATATTTTTAGCGGTAGGGGAAACCGGAGTACCCGGAGGAAACCTACGCAGACACGGGGAGAACATGCAAACTCCACTCAGAAAGGCCCTGGTTCGACCGGGATTCGAACCCAGGACCTTCTTGCTGAGAGGCGAGAGTGCTATCCACTCAGCCACCGTGCCGCCCTAAGTGGCAGGCGTAACCACCTGCCACTGGAAAAGTGCAACATATATTAGTGGTGGATGACAAAAGCAAGTGCTCATTACTTGAATATTGGGTAAAATTGTGAGTTTTAAAACTTGGATAAAGACTTCATCCTCCTCTACTGGTCACAAGCAGGAGAGGACACAGACACTAAGAGAGCAGACACAGGGAAAATACATCTGCACTGGAGCATGACCGTGCTGGACTTTAGGGTGATACATGTGATCTGTACAGTAATGCAAACTAAAAATAACTATTTCTGAAAATAACTGAATGCGAGAGAGAGTAGAGTCGAGAGCATAAACATACATATGGCCATATCACTGAAAAGTGAAAAAGCCAAAGGCACCTTCAGCGATGGAGAAGACTCTGACTGAATGCTGTTCTGCTCAGCCTAGGGCCACGATATTGCTGATATTAGTATGGTAAATATATAGGGCATGCAACTCATGAATTTATAGAAATCAAATCATGTTTTCTATAAATATCCAGCAGAAAATGGACACAGGCTGAATTGGTATGTGGCGGGTGACCGTCAGCTCAAGGAGACCACAGCTGTGAAAAGCACCACACATTACTGTTTATCTACGATGTATTATTCTCTAGAAGGAGGCAGACGAGTCCAGGCATGGGAGGGGCTCACATTTATGTTTAAAGCATTTAGTGCCTCAAACTATTTCCAAGCTTGAAACAAGGCTAAAGCAGACTAGAAAATACACATTTAGCCAAATACAATGAACAACATATCACACATAATTCAACAATACTGCTTGTATCGCTTGTATATTATTTATATAATTTGTGTGGCATTTGATTTAATCATTTGCATAACAACACATAATGGAGGATGTGAGAAGATCTTCAAGCTCTTAGCACCTTCCCACTGATGAAGGCGAGGAGTGTGATCCGTCAGAATACATTCAGGCCCTGAACAAGTGACTGGAGCACAGTGAGGTGCTGCCCACACACTGACGCTGCTACACTCTGAGCTGCTACAGACTGGGAAGCAGGACTAACACCTGGTAATGTCCTTGTCGGGTCTCACATTTAATAATTGTAAAGAGAGCAGAGATACAAAACATTTATTAGAATACATCTTTCATCTTTATTTGTTTGGATTAAATGTTTACTTTGCTCTTGATCACTTTTCTCTCATTATTGAGCATGTATGATTTTATTGTTGATTTTATAACAGATCCATGTTCCTGCCCCAGTGTGAAAAGGGGATCAAGGCTTTGTGCCATATTCTCTCATCTGTGCTATGCTGAATTACTAGTTTATTCTGATCAGTACATCTTAATATTAATGTTAGTAAAGTAATATTAGGTACATTTCCCAACAGTTTTGAGGCGAGTGTGATACATTTATCTTTGTATTTTACTGCAGGGTTAGACGTGCTGTTTCATCTGACCTCCTAATAAATACTAAATTGGCCGCAGTTTTTAGACTTCAATCTCAATTGTACTTTCTTAGAGGTTATCACGGCTAGAGAAAAATGAGTGTGTAAAGATAGTAATAGTAGTAAGACAAAGGAACCTCCGAGCTCCGCGGTCAGTACAGAACTGGAGCGTCACTGAAACTGACAGCCTTAAGAAGAAGAAGAAGAAGAACATCCGTGGGAGTTGGTTGATGGTCTTGCAGTGGGCTCAAACCCACGACCTACTGGCTCAAAGGCCAATTTTCTACCAACTGAGTCACTATAAAGTCGTATAAAGACATTTTCACATCGTTGCCACAATCTTAACAGCAGCTGAAGCATCTGCAAAGTGAAGCACAAACACCAGGGGGGGCAATAACAATAACGCCACAGGCTCGGACCTCTCTGAAAACATTATGCAGTCTGTAATCACCAAAGTCACAGAGAAAACAATTCTTGGCTTGCAGTCACGTGACGCGTAAACTTCCGGTTGATGAAGTGGTGGTCAGGCCAGCAAGAGTTGCTGCTGATATGTGGAGAAAATGCGACTCTTCCGAGTATTTTGTTGCTTTTTTGGATATTTCATGACACTTTGAAGGTACTGTGGTGAACGTTCTAACTCATCATTCTAACAATATGCACAAGGCAGAATTTTTCCACTCAATGTTTTGGTAATATCAAGGTTGAAGCTACTGGCACCGCGGCAAATGCTAATATGCTAATAATGCTAATAAGTCTCCATTCCGCCGCTGTATGTCACTTACATTCTGTAACGTCTTTGTTTATGCTGCCTCTACCTTCGACAATAAAACATGTCTTTTGTCTGAATTAAAGACAAGATCCTAGACTGTCATTTTCTTCACTTTAGATTCTAATCCACTAGCTAGTGTTACAATCAAGCTTTTGCACTGCTAAACAAATGAAGGTTTGGATAAACAACTTTTCCATCTATCTGTGGGTTAAGGTCCTGAAGGACAAATCCTGCATCGTGAAGATCGTAAAAGGTAACGATTGGTGTGAACTTGTCATTCTCAACAAAACAATGCGTCTGTGCTGTGTTCTTTTCTTTTTTTTTTTTCTTTTTTTTATTTATTTACACACCAGGTGAACATATACATAGGGACAGTCAATAAGCAAGCAATACAAACAATGTTAATATTAGTTATAGAGAGGACTTAAAGAAATATATAACTATACCTGTGGGTGTGTGTGTGGGTGTGTGGGTGTGGCTGTGTGTGTGTGTGTGTGGGTGTGGGTGTGGGTGTGTGCGCGCGCGGCGGGGTTATTAACCTAAATGGGGGGTAAGAGTAACAGATATATAAGATGTAATACAGTGATAGACGGTATACAGTAAGACCATTTACCAACGGACTACAGAATAAATAAATAATAAATAAAAAAAATAATAATAATAATAATAATAACACCAACAACAGTAATAATAATAATAATAATAATGGTAATAATAATAAAGATAAAATAATGATATAAGTACATCAATAAACTAATCAATTAACGAGTCACAATAACAGCAGGACAACAGTAACAATAACAACAGAAAGGAGATTCAACTATATCAAATCATTAGCCTCTTAGAGAATTAAGATGCATACATATACACACATAATTATTATTAATAATAATAGATAACTGTCAACCTATTTATAAAATAGATATATACATGTATACCCACCCATACATACCTACATATACATACATACACATACACACATATATACACATCTATATAGACATATATACACATACATACACACATACATACACATACACACACACACACATATACATATACAATACACATATATATACACATGCATACACATGCATACACATATATATACAAATATATATATATATACACATACACATGTACACCCACATACTGTACATACCCGCACAGTCATGCATATACACCCACACACATACTATACAAACATATTACAATCGATTTTTTCCAGATTATTACAAGTTCCAACATCATATAATGTTGGAACTTAATGGAGGCACACGAAACATATTATATTTTAAAATTGGCTATTGTTTGATGTTATTATTGATATTATTGATGATGTATGGTGTTTCCCCTACATAGTGAGGTGCATTAAAAAAAGCCAGGGTGTGAAGTGGGTCCATTGGTGAGGCTGGTTGCTCCCCTCCAATAAACTCTCACCCAGCTGTCCTAACAACTGAACAAATGTTGGCTATTGAGCTGAACTATTCTGTGTAGTGCATTAAAAAGATGGGGATAAATGAGTCCGTTATGAGGGGGAACCTCACAACAGACCCATCTCCCCACTGCCCCAATCCTAAATATTTTCTAGCGGTGATAAGTTGTATGTTAAATGTGCCTCCTACACAATGTATTTTATTCATTTGTTTATAATTATATATTATTATTTTTTCCTATTATTTGTGTGTGTGTATATACACATGAATACAAGCTAGCTTATACATATAGACATAAATAATGGCATGGGGGTACATGTTTCACAGTCATAAACACAATTATGTATTTATTTGTTTTTAGTAATTATTATTTTAATATTGTTAATATTCTATTTATTTTTTATTCTTCATTTATCTATATTTTATTTATTTATCTTTCTTTTTAAGTATGCAAGAGGGCGGTCAGTGCGGAGGGTGTGTTGTCTGGGTTCATGGATGTGTTGTGTAATGAAATGTAGTCTACAATAAGGTTTTTCCAAATGGCAATGTGTATGTTGGCCTTTGTTTTCCAGTTTATGAGGATTACTTTTTTGGCGATGGCTAGCGACAAGAGAAGGTGTTGTGTGCTGTGCTGGTTGAGTTTGATGGTGGATGTGTCTCCTAGTAAACAGAGGGAAGGGGACATTGGGATGTGGCAGCCAAATAGTGTGCTGAGTGAGTTGGTGACTGTTTCCCAGAATGTTTGGACAGGTGTGCAGTGCCAGAGAGCGTGAATGTAGTTGTCCTGAGATCCTTGAGTGCATTGTGTACAAGTGTCTGTTGTGAATCCCATTTTGGCGAGTTTGTGTCCGGTGTAGTGGGTTCTGTGAAGGATTTTATATTGAATGAGTTGGAGATTGGAATTTTTGGTCATTGAATATATGTTTTTGCAGATTTGGGTCCAGAAGTTGGCATCAGGAGCAACTGCTATATCCTGTTGCCATTTTTCTGTTGGAAGAGATTGTGTTTGATCTGCTTTTCTGAATAGTTTGTATATTTTTGAGTTTAGTTTCTTTGTGGAGATATTTAAAAAAGATTCAATTGAATCATGTGGTTCCAAGTTTATTGGAGAGCGGTTATTGATTTTGGGTTGAATTGCTGATTTGATTTGATAGTATTCAAGAAAGCAATTGCTCCTGATGCCATACCCCTGGACCAAGTGTGGGAGTGGTGAAAATGTTCCGTTTGAGATTATGTGACCAAGGTGAGTTATTCCCTTTTCTACCCAAGAGTGAAAGTAAAGAGGTTTGTTGTTGATTGTGAATTCAGGGTTGTGCCAGATAGGTGTGTGTATGGAAGGAAAGAGTGGTGCATTTAGTAGTTGGTGTAGTTTCCACCAGGCTGCCAGAGCTGCTGCTATTGTTGGAGCTTTGAAAAGGGGATTTTTTTTAATAGTGCAGTTTAAAAAGGGTAGGTCTGAGAGTTTGATGTGTTTGCATATTGTTTGTTCGATGTCTGTCCAAATTGTATCTGCTGTGTTTGGGTGGATCCATTTGTGTATGTACTGTAGGTGGGCTGAAAATGAGTAATGTTGGAAGTTTGGTGCGTTGAGTCCGCCCTGAAGCTTTGGTTTCTGTAGTGTGGCGAGTTTGATTCTTGGGGTTTTGTTTTTCCAGTAAAATTTGTTAATAGTTGTGTTGAGGGATTTGGACCAGGTCAAGGTTGGTTGTACTGGGGTCATTGAAAAGAGGTAATTGATTTTGGGGAGGATTGACATTTTTATTATTGCTATTCTGCCTGTGAGTGAGACTGGGAGGTTCATCCAACGTTGGAGATCATCTTCTATTTGTTTGATTAGTGGAGTGAAATTAAGAGAAAACAGCTCTGACAGTCTGGGGGAAACCTTTATTCCCAGGTAGGTGATGTGGTGAGTAGAGAGTGGGATTGGGGGTGCTGTGGCTGCCACATCCCAGCTGTTTGGATGTAGGGGAAGTATAAATGATTTGTTCCAGTTGATTGAATATTGTGAGACTTTGGAGAATGATTCAATTAGGTTTATTGTATGGCGTAGTGAGGATGTGGGATTTTGTAGAAAGAGGAGAATGTCGTCTGCATAGAGGCTGATTTTGTGTTCTATGGTTTGTGTTTGGAATCCTTTGATCTGGTTATTTTGACGGACTGCTGCTGCGAGAGGTTCTATGAATAGTAGGAATAGAAGTGGAGAGAGTGGGCATCCTTGGCGGTTTCCTCGGTGTAGAGTGAAGTGACGTGATGTTTGACCATTGGTGATGACAGTGGCTGTAGGTGAAGTATATAGAATCTTTAACCAATTGATGAATGAGCCCCGGAAACCAAACCTCTCCATTGTGGCAAACAGGAAAGTCCAGTCCACCCTGTCAAAGGCCTTCTCTGCGTCTAAAGTAGCTATGATGGATTTGTCGTAATGTGATGATGACCAGTGAATTAGATTGTAGAGTCTCCGGGTGTTGGTGGATGCGTGTCTGCCTTTGATAAAACCTGTTTGATCGGGATGGATGATTGTAGGGATTACTTTTTCTAGTCGGTGGGCAAGTGTTTTGGATAAAATTTTAGTGTCCACGTTGATTAGTGAGATGGGTCTGTAGCTTGATGGGAGTGTTGGGTCTTTATTGGGTTTAAGGATTAGTGAAATGGTGGCTGAGTTCATGTGAGTGGGAAGTTTGGAGAGTTGCTCTGATTCCTGAAGCATACGGCTGAATAATGGTGAAAGTATTGGCCAGAAATGTTTATAGAACTCAGCAGGGAAGCCGTCTGGACCGGGAGATTTGTTGTTAGACATGGATGTGAGGGCTATGCTTAATTCGAGTTCTGTTATTGGTTTATTTAATGTTGCTATTTGGGTGGGGGTGAGGGTGGGTAAGTTGAATTCGTTCAAAAAGTGGTGAATGTTGTCCAAGTTTGGTTCTTTGGTGGAGTATAGTTCCCTATAGTAACTTTCAAAAATTGTATTTATTTCTTTATGAGATGTAGTAGGCTTCCCTGCTGAGTTCTGAATTGTGGATATTAGGCTTTTTTCTTTGTTTAGTTTGATTTGGTTTGCCAAATATTTTCCTGATTTGTTGCCATGTTCGAAATGCTCCTGTCTAAGTCTATGGATAAGGAATTGAGTTTTTTTATTTATTATTTCATTTAATTTAAGTTTTAGTTGTCTTATTTCTTTGCATAGATCGTCATTTGGGTTTATCATATTGGTTTGTTCTAGTAGCTTTATCTCATGTTCTAGCTTTTGTTCCAGTTCTCTTTCTTTTTTGGATTTGTTGGCGGAGAAAGCAATAATTCGGCCGGTGAGGATCGCCTTCCCTGTCTGCCACAGGAGGGAGGGCGAGGTCCCCGGGGTATCATTGATCTCCACAAAGGATGCCCACTCTCTCTTTATGAAGTTGTCGAAGTCGGGGTCCTGCAGTAATGAAATGTTAAAGCGCCATCTAGAGGTTAGTTTAAATTGGTTTGAGTAGTTCCAAGTAATTGAAATTGGTGCATGGTCACTGATGGTTATGGGGTGGATCTGTTGTTCTGAAATTTGTGGCATGATTGAGTTGCTGTTCAAGATTAGATCGATACGGGAGTATGACTTGTGAACTGATGAGAAATAGGTGTATTGTTCTTTTGTGGGATTATGTTGACGCCAGCCATCACCAAGGCCGAAATCTTCCATAAGTTTCTTGATAGTTTCTGTTGATTGCCAGGTTCTTGTATTTTTATTGTTTGATCGGTCAAGTTTTGTGTTGAGTACTGTATTGAAATCACCTGCAAGAATTATTGGACAGCTGGAAAGGGTGTGAATCAGTGAGAAAAGGTTCTGGAAGAATATTGGGTCATCTGTGTTTGGGCCATACACATTGCCAATTGTAATAGGGATATTATTGATGCTAATGTTTATTATGACGTAGCGTCCTTCCGGATCTGTTATTGTTGAGTTGTGGGAGAAGGTTAGGTTCTTGTGGATGAGTATACAAACTCCTCTCTGCTTACTGTTGAAGTGAGATGAGTAAATGTGGCTATATTGTGAAGATTTTATGTTTTTGTATGTTGTATCTGTTGTGTGAGTTTCCTGTAGTAGACATATGTCGCCTTTTAGCTTGAGAAGTTGTTCTAAGATGTTGGCCTTTTTCTTTTGATTACCAAATCCCCTGATGTTCCATGATACTAATCTAAGAGTTCCCATTTTACGTTAATTTGAGGTGGTAGAGTGAAATGTGGGTTGTAGTATATATGCATGTGTGTGCGTGTGTGCGTGCGCGCATGTGCGTGTACGAAGAGTGAGGGGGAGTGCATGTGTGTGAGATTGTACAGACAAACAAAAAAAAGAATAGTAAACAAAGTAAACAAAATAAAAAAGATAAAAGTAAAGGGGAGACTATACAAAAATGTTGTTTTGTATAGAGGTCCAGAGTCCACAGTGCGGTGGGGGTTGAATTTGGAAATCTCCCCCCGCTACCATCTACTGTTGGTTAGGGAGAGGCCGACATATAACAAAACAGTAGTAATTATAATAGTAGTGATAATAATAGAAACAGTAATGCTAATCACAATAATAGTAATGAGAGAAAGAATAAATAAATAATAATTGAAAAAAAAAAACAAAACAAACAAGCGATCAGTTTATGTTAGAGGACTACAGTCGCTCCGATGACGTCATCTCTATGGGTCAGTGTTTGTAGCTGCAGGTATGGCAGCGCTCACGTTGTGCTCGCCGCCGGTGAGCCAATAAGTTATTTTAGAGTTACGGTAGAGTACACCGTCAATGTAAAGTTTATCGACTGATAGTTTGGCTCTCTTACCGGCGGATCTTGCTTCGGCAAACACCGGCTGGAGTAACCTTCGCCTCCTCATGATCTCCGGGGGAAAC
Source organism: Knipowitschia caucasica (assembly GCA_964034765.1). NCBI lineage: Eukaryota > Metazoa > Chordata > Actinopteri > Gobiiformes > Gobiidae > Knipowitschia > Knipowitschia caucasica. The sequence continues at coordinate 22,318,283 of OZ035835.1, forward strand.
TGGTCACTCAGAGATAGCTTCGTTCCTTTGAGTTCTTTGGCTCTACCCATGATCGTCGTCTTGTGCCGGGGGTCCAGAAGCTTGGCCACGATGGGACGGCCCCTAGAGTCTCCTTCGCGTTCCCTGCCCAGGCGATGCGCTCTTGCCACCTGGATCCGCCGTGCCTCGCCTTCTTCCATCTTGAGGTTGTTTGTGAGAAAGGACATGACTATTTTTTCGGTTGTCTGGTAAGTCTCTTTCTGTTGTTCTGGTAATCCGTGAATTATGATGTTGTCTCGCATGCTCCTGCTTTGCAGATCGAGTATGTGGTTTTGATTTGTTTTTGATTCTTCTTGTAGTTTTACGGTTTGGGTTCTGAGATTATTAACTTCTATGCGCAGTGATGCGTTTTCTTGTTGGAGGACTTCTACTAAAGCTACGTGGTATTCCAGTGATTTTTTAAAGTCTTCTACGTCTTCTTTCAGACTTACAAGAATGTCCAGTTTTTTTAGTTGTTTTTGCATAATGTCCATTGATTCTCGCATTTGTCGGATGTCAGAGTGTATCGGGTTGTCGGCGTCCATGTCGCTTGAGCTCAGCTCTTCTCGCCCGCGTTTGGCGTCATGTCGTAAATTTGATCGATGAATGATTCTAAATCTTGGATGGTGCTGTCGCTTGGAGATTCCAGTTTTGTTTTGTTGTAGTGGTTGGTTTTTGGCATTCGTGCCAAAAACCAACCACTACATTTGGGGGGGGTTCAGGAGCTACATGTCACTCATACGTGTGACATGTATGAGTGACTTGTGTTCTTTTCAAGTCAAACATTCACAGTGTTTATTTAAAACGCCAACGCATACCTGAAAGTTAATCAAAATAAAGATGGGGATGTAATAACTGTGCATTGTGACTGCATGGTTGGGTAAATAAATAATCCTTCGATGTAAAAGCGTTTGCTACTGAAATTAAAGTATTCCTTATTGATTTTGTGTTTAGATCGCTTAGAACAAACTAAAACAACACACGCAAAAGGCATATTCAACCCGCTGCTCTAAAGAACAACTAGCTCGGCTGACCACCACTTTGTGATACGCATATGTAATGAGGCTGACGTGACGTTAATTGCAAGCAAGCAATTCCATTCACACTTGTCACAACTGTAACACACCCTTGGACCCAATGCCTTGTATTTCAAAACCGTATTTCCAACAAGTCTGCATTTTAGTAAATAATCAAGGGTTGACTTGATTACAACTGTTTTTAAATATTAGGAAAGCATTCAACAGTGTTATTTATGATATGCTTTTATCCAAACTAAATGTTTTATTTATTTTAACATGCTCTGAGATGATTTGAATCAATCGTTTTTAAATATAATTTTCCCTTTGGAACTAAATCACCCTGGGCCAGGGTTCTGTAGATAAATGATCTACCGAGAGTGTGGGAAAAGGTTCATGTCCAATCGTTTGCTGATGCAGTCATTATCACAGGTGTAAAAACTGCTGCCCTTTTTTGAACAACAGAAATGACCCATGTGTGTTCTTGGTGGATAAGCTCATGTTTGCAACTCACATTGTATGATTATGAAGTATTAAAGTCTGATTTTAGACTGTACTCAAAAAGCAAACAAATCCCAAGATAATGACAACCAGAGAACAACGTTTTCATCAGATGTTTTGAAAAAGGATTATAAATCAGTGATCAACACTATTTCTTTTCACCATTGTTTAGAGGAGCATGATTCATACAATTATCAATTAGTCAACAACTGATCAGAGAATCAACCAAGTACTAAAAACACACAGGTGCCATTGGTCTGTGTAGGGAACAGGATGACCAATGTCTACAAATCTGAATCATCACTGTCCTTGGACCATTGCAGGGGGATGGCACCAGGACCCTGTGACTGTGAGGGGGATGGCACCAGCACCCTGTTACTGTGAGGGGATGGCAACAGGACCCTGTAACTGTGAGGGGATGGCACCGGGACCCTGTGACTGTGAGGGTATGGCACCAGGACCCTGTGACTGTGAGGGGATGGCAACAGGACCCTGTGACTGTGAGGGGATGGCACCAGGACCCTGTGAGGGGGGAGGGCACCAGGACCCTGTGACTGTGAGGGGATGGCACCAGGTCCCTGTGACTGTGAGGGGATGGCACCAGGACCCTGTGACTGTGAGGGGATGGCAACAGGACCCTGTGACTGTGAGGGGAGGGCACCAGGACCCTGTGACTGTGAGGGGATGGCACCGGGACCCTGTGACTGTGAGGGGGATGGCACCAGGACCCTGTGACTGTGAGGGGAGGGCACCAGGACCCTGTGACTGTGAGGGGATGGCACCAGGACCATGTGAGGGGGAGGGCACCAGGACCCTGTGACTGTGAGGGGGATGGCACCAGGACCCTGTGACTGTGAGGGGAGGGCACCAGGACCCTGTGACTGTGAGGGGGATGGCACCAGGACCCTGTGACTGTGATGGGGATGGCACCAGGACCCTGTGACTGTGAGGGGGATGGCACCAGGACCCTGTGACTGTGAGGGGGATGGCACCAGGACCCTGTGACTGTGACTGTGGCACCAGCCTGTGATGTGGGGGGGCACCAGGACCGGGGGGGCACCAGGACCCTGTGACTGTGAGCCTGTGCCTGACTGTGGGGGATGGCACCAGGACCCTGTGACTGTGAGGGGAGGGCACCAGGACCCTGTGACTGTGAGGGGGATGGCACCAGGACCCTGTGACTGTGATGGGGATGGCACCAGGACCCTGTGACTGTGAGGGGGATGGCACCAGGACCCTGTGACTGTGAGGGGATGGCACCAGGACCCTGTGACTGTGATGGGGATGGCACCAGGACCCTGTGACTGTGAGGGGATGGCACCAGGACCCTGTGACTGTGAGGGGATGGCACCAGGACCCTGTGACTGTGAGGGGATGGCACCAGGACCCTGTGACTGTGAGGGTATGGCACCAGGACCCTGTGACTGTGAGGGGATGGCACCGGGACCCTGTGACTGTGAGGGGATGGCACCAGGACCCTGTGAGGGGGGAGGGCACCAGGACCCTGTGACTGTGAGGGGATGGCACCAGGACCCTGTGACTGTGAGGGGATGGCACCAGGACCCTGTGACTGTGAGGGGAGGGCACCAGGACCCTGTGACTGTGAGGGGATGGCATCAGGACCCTGTGACTGTGAGGGGAGGGCCCCAGGACCCTGTGACTGTAAGGGGATGGCACCAGGACCCTGTGACTGTGAGGGGATGCACCAGGACCCAGCCTTGCTTTGAAGAGGAGTCTCTGGTCTTCAATTTTCCCCTGAAGCAGTGGTGAAGGTCTGTGAAGGACTGCATCGCTCTCTGGGGTTTGTTTGGTTGTGTTTATGTTTGTAAAAGTGCTTCAATCTTCTGTCAAGGGCGTCTTGTTTTCCGACATATTTACACTGCATTTGCAGACGTTATTGTGCACTGTCCATATCAATTAAATAAAAAGGAAACAAATGTAAGCTTCAACAACCTGCTGAAGTGCTTCATGAAGTGTACTTTAGAGTTAACAAACAACAATCAGAGGAAAAAACTTAAAGTGATGGAGCAGACGTCAGAGTTGCAGCTCGGTCACTGCACAATTAAAGTGGAAACTAATGGCACGTCTTTACATACAGAGAAGATGAGACACGAGCTGAAGCGAGATGGGCAGACGATAAAGTCCTGGAAAATGAAAGTCAGGTAATGAAGTAATCTCAGCTTGGTTCGCTATCTGAGCTTTCACACAAGTGCACACACACACACGCACGCACGCGCGCACACACACACACACACACACACACACACACACACACACACACACACACACACACACACACACTCACACTCACACTCTCTCACACACACAGACACACACACACGCGCGTACGCATGCACACTCAATCAAAAAGACTGATAAAGTTTTCTTCAATTTGAAAAGTAATAATATTGGACTCAAAGAGAGTGTGTAGGAGGCCGCTGAAGGCCGCGATGCTAATAGGTTGTTAGGGCCGAGCCGAGCAGCAGCGCCTTAAACTGTAACGAGTGTTGGCACTTACCGATAAGCATTAGCATGCACCAAGTCTGCTCATTATATGGTTGAATATTTTATTCCTCCAAACATGCTCCTATAATGAAGTTTGCATTATTTCTGTAATACCAGTTTGGAGGATGTACAAATATAACTAGTTGCCTTTTAATGAGATTTTTCCTTACAAATAAGTAAGATATGTGTAAGTGTGCTTTGCTTGTATTAGTGCCTTAAGTTGGAGATTTACAACCTGTGGTTGAGGTTCGACACTGATCCTGAGGCTAACTCATTGTCCTGATCTCATCTGATCCTGCGAGGGCCAACAATCCTAACTAGCACGTCACTGACCTTTCCCTGTCTGGGCGTTGTTTTCAGGACGTCGTCATAGAATCTTAAACTGCCTCCTCTGTTTAGTGATTGTTTGTGTTTCCTCACAAAAAAGGCTTCTTTCACCTCTCCCTCAAACCAACTTTCATCTCAAGCCAGAATTTTAACCTCTGTGTTCTCTGTGGTGTGGTTGGTGGCCTTGGGATGGAGATGCACAGCTACAGTAATTCTGACCCACTCTTATTTTCTCTACGATGCAGGTAGAGTTGTTTTTGTAGAGTTTGTTTGGTTTCTCCTCCTCTTCATTTCCTTGATAAAGCTTCTAGGATAAATAACACAACAGCAGAAAACCTGCCAATTGAAGCACAGATGATGGGTGAGCAACCATCCTTTGTTTTGAATAATCCCTGTACGACTGAGAGCCTACAAAGAAAAATATTTGATTTCACTTAAATGTTCATGTACCCGTATCAATAAAAACACAATGACCAATATTGACTTATTTTGAGTACTTTGCGTTGCATGAGACGGTGAGAAGCTGCAAATGACAAAAAGATATAGGTCTGCTCAGTCTGAGGAACAGAGGTTGGCCTCGAGCATCTCCAGAGAGCTGTGATGTATGACCTGAACTCCCAGAGACTCCCTGGGGCCCTGCACTACTCTCCTGAGACTGTCCGCTGTTAGCTTCCCACCTGCAGGAGGGGCCACAAGGGGAACACCAGCTATTAGTCCTACATCTGCTCCAAATATGAAAAAAGGCTTCATTTTTGGCCCTTGTACGTAGAAAACTGTATTTTAGCCTCACTAATGTTTTTTCTGGAACTCATTAATGTTGCCTTTTTTGATTGACCCTCAGATTGCGATTGACGTATCGGGCTCCCCTGCTGTAGAAGAAGCAAGATAGGCACTTTCAAAGTTGCATCCTCTCCATCACCAAGTAACATTTTCAGCGTGTGACAATGATAATCGAGATGTTGAAAAGCAGCTGTAAAACACGTTGTTGCATTGATACTTCTGAAAGCACATGTAATCCAACACCTTTTAGACAAGTGATCCAAGGAAACCATCCACTAATGTGTTTGAATCCCAAATAATGTGGGTTTTAATGTGTGATCTGGATCTGAAAGTGAATGTTAATTAAAGCATGAGGTTTAGCTGGAAGAATATGTTTGTACTGACCCAGGAACAGAGTAAAATAATGAACAAAATACATTATTGATGAATGATAATAGGGCAAACACAGGCTAAGGTATATACTCTACTGTTCCTTAGGGAATTATTTTCATCTGCATTTGACCCATTCTTCAATGTTTCTGTCAGCAGCATTACAGCACCCGGGGACCCATCTGTGGATGTTGATGCTCAGGATGGTCCGGACAGCCTGAGGATATTAGTCAATGGTGCATGTTTTAAGTGGTGCTGGAAACCGATAATAGAGAAAAATATAGATATTAGCACAGTGCTACTGTTGATGATGAACATGGCATGGTTTGGGCTTGTTGATTTATTTGTACCTGGTTTTATTTTGCTCTATACATTCTCATCAGTATTTTTTATGTTTTACTTCCTGTCCGGTTCCCCTGTCTGTCTACCCCGTCCTCGTGTGTTTCACTTGCGTCTCTCTGTGTCTATATGAACCCTGTGCTCTTCCCCATGTGTTGCTGGTTCCTTTGCAGAGTTTGGTTTTCACCTTGGACTTTCAATTCATTATTTTAATTATTTTATTAAACCGTCCTTCAATTGTTTTCACCACATGACAGAATATCCACTGTTCAACAAATCAAATCCAGCTGCCCTGTAAAATACACACGAAGACCAAAGTTTTAGGTTGTATATGATTGTATTGCCTATGTTATGCTATAATTCCATTCACAACAATCGGCTAAATGAGATGATATGCCTGTTTTGGCTGTTGTCCTGTTGCATTGTATTGAAGTGTATAAGTTTCCAAGTTAAACTGTGCTTATGTTTTTTTTTTCTGCTGTCAGTCAACCTCAGTGGCATGCCTGAATATATAAAGTGGCCCGTGGGGTTAGCCTGAGAAGCCAGAAAGCTCTCAGTCTGTTTTGAGCTGGGCATGCAGCAATGAGGGCATTATGAACAAGCCTAATGCACAGTGACTGACAGACAGAGATAAAAAACAACCAGCAAACAGCAGATGTAACAACAGCCGTACATCAAGAAAGTAGTGGTAGTAATCAGAGCCAAGCAGGGCGTTGTTGGCCCATTGTGTGATCGGCATCTTCTGCGCTTCGGTCAACCATCTGCTTAATTTGTGCTGAAAAACGTGTCTTCATGGTTCAGGTTCATCCTCATCATAATCAAACTTTATTTCAGACTCATGATTTACATATACACATATAATCATAACAATAAGCCTCACTCCTCAGAGCAAACAGCTGTACCCATGTCTCCACAGTTCAGACTGGTACCAATGATTTAGATTGGTACTGGTACTGGACTGGTACCATGGTTTAGACTGGTACTGCATTGCACTGAATTTGACATTTGAAAGACTTATGATTATAATTTTACGACTTTCATTCCGGTTCCTGTGGTACAAGGTATCTCCTTTTAATGCATAAAAAAAGTACACAATAACAGTCTCAACCTCAAACAAAACCCTCTCCAAACCCAATGTTGTCAAATCAATTCAATCAATGAAGAATATAGTGTGTCCTACTGGGCACCATGTTTAACCAGGACAGAATGTAGGCAGCCAGAGGACCATGTAACAGAGCAGCCACCACCTATGTGTGGGCGCACACACACACATCATAAATCATTACATTTCTATTTTCCTTCATTTTACAATTGTAATGGTTTCCAGTTTTCCTCACTCTGAAATGTGGTCTGTACGCTCCAGGATGGTAATTAAAGTGTGCCATGATTGGAAATATATTTGCAAGCTGCATATCATTTTAATGCTAGAGCCCTAATATGCCAAGATACTGGCTCTAATTGGATTTTGATTGGTTCCTAATGAAGATGCACCTCCTCTGAGACAGACGTGACAAGTCATCTGTTCTGGCCTCCACACACACTGCTGGGCAGCAGAGCTGACTGCATCCTGCACTGTTTCTATAGTTTGTATGTGTAGAGGTTTCATCCAACAATTTCTAAATGTATGCTTCGTTTTTTAATAATATTCTAGTAAGTAATAATAATGCATGGGTTTTATATAGCGCTTTTTTGGACACTCAAAGACGCTTCACATGTGTCATTATTCATTCACTCCATACACGGTGGTGATAAGCTACTACTGTAGCCACAGCTGCCCTGGGGCACACTGACAGAAGCGAGGCAACCAGTATGTGCCATCGGCCCCTCCAACCACCACCAACCATTCACACACAAGACTCATTCTAGGCAATCGGGGTGAAGTGTCTTGCCTAAGGACACAACGGCAGTTTGGCACTTTACAGCCGCAGCCGCCCCACTGTGGCTGGTGTTCCCAGAGGTTAAGTGTCTTGCCAAGGACACAACGACAGTAGTCAGTGGGAGTCGATGGTGGAGTCTTGAGCGGGGCTTGAACCCACGACCTTCTGGCTCAAAGGCCAACGCTCTACCAACTGAGCTACTGCCGCCTCAGTAGTAAAATCTATATAATTAAAGTTTGGATGAGAACATGATTTGATCCATTGACACAGTGATGTGATGTAATCATTATTTTATTTTTTTTATTTTTTTTTTACTATAAAGAACACACAAAACACACAGGTCCAGAACAGCACAGGACAAGAAAATAATGTAGGTTAAATAAACAATCCACACAGAAATACATTTATTGACTTTAAAACTGCTCATATACATTGCATCTGTCACTCTCTGTAATCAAAGGGTAACTCTATATTAACTACACCTTATTTAGGCTTAATGAATGTTGAAATAACACTTAATTAATCATTTGTGACCAACACTTAATAACTACTTAACTACTACAGTTAATAAATGATTAACTCATAATGAATACATCTTCAAGTACTTCACTTGTTAATTATTATCTGCTAATTTCATAATGATGAAGTAACCATTTGTCACTATATATTATATATATTGCATGGAGCTAGGGATTAACACACGATTTAAAAACATGTTCAAATCTGATTTGATTTTTGTTGTTAACTATTCAATAAACAGTAGGTGGAGGAAAAGAGAGGGATGTGTTCAGCGTAGAGCGAGTAGTAGGAGAGATGTGTAGGGTCAGAGAGTATTTGGGTCATATGATGCACATTGCATCGACAGTAAGTGAGGGGGGCTTCCATATTTGTTTCTGCCGTGAGACTCATTTCTTTTGCCCTCTTCAGTTCAAGATAGAAGTCATTTAAAAGAAAACCACAGGAGAGCAGTGCACTGGGCACCAGGAGGACGGACAGACCACCGGCTGCAGAGATATGAATATTACATTTTTGGTTACTTTTAGTTGAAATATTCAGACCATGACTGAATGAAACTCTAAAATTCCATTGGAACGAAGGCTAATGAATTTCTCCAAAATAACATGTGGCAATAAAAGTTTAGCGCCGAAGCCAATACTAATGCAATTTTCCAGCAGCTTTTAGACTGGGCTCACTTGAAAATCAATCACTGCTGACTTCAATTAACTTTGAGGAAAACAGGTCTCCTTCCAGCCCTCTCACTGAGGCACTTGCTTGTCGTCTGCCAAATTAGGAAAGACTTAACAATGAATAACATCTTTAAAATCAATACGTGCTCCTCACCGTGAGCAACTTGACCAGGCTAATGCACTGACACAGCACTGTCGGCGGGAGTATTTATGCCTGAGGATTAGCCGGCCTAGAGGATTACAACACTTATACATGTGCATTTTTTTGCACATTTGTAGGGTCTGTGGAACGCTAACATACAGTGGCATTCATTCATGCCTGTTCATGAAATGGAATGCCAGGCAATGTACTCTCAAAGGGTGAAAGGGTTTTACGCATACTTCAATACTAAGAGTCCAAATTTGTCTTCAGATCTGAATAAAGTCTCAGTCTACTTCCAACAGACTCTGCTGTGATTTGTTTATGATCTGAGTAAAAACTATTACTTAAAGTGATAGTCTGTAATTCTAAATTAATTACAAATGTAAAGAATTGTAGTAAATTGAACTCCTGGCCTTAAATTTTGATATAAAATAAGTCATTTTATTAATTCTAATATTACGGGTAAGTCCCGCCTTCCCTTCTCTTAGCTATAGTTCAGAATCCACAATGCCGTCCACGTTAACCAATCGAGTCATGCCAAGGGCTGTCAATCATCGGCGCTGATGCTCGCAGCTGCGCGCATGCTCAGTTGTTTGTTTTTGCAGAACCTCTGAATCAAGCCTCTATTAGGCTCTGGAACTACATGAAAACTGAACAAAGAATTCTGAATATCCGCGCTGAGTTACCCATTTATATACTGAACCTATATCCATAATCAGATCCTCCTCTTTTTTTGTGCATTAAACATCATTTTTTTCATTAAAACATTCACAAATAATTCTGAAAACCTCCGTGCATGTGTATTAATAATGTATATGTATAATGTGTTTCAAAGTGTTATGGAAACGTAGGCGTAGAGCAATCAGAAAGGAAGGGGGCAGGAGCTTGCGTCATTTTTTTCAATTCAAGCACCTCTCTGTCTCTCTTTCTGATAAACTCCAGACAATCACTTTAACAAATAGATGAGATATGAAACTTTATGAGCCAAAAGAGCCACTGTCAGGGCACATACTATGGAGCAGGGTAAGGAAATAGAAGGATATGAATGGATCTAAATGAGGATTGAAGCGCACATCCTTGTTTTACATCATAGACCGGTCGCATAGAAGTAGTCTAAAGTCTATGGGAACCAGTGGGAGTGGCCCCTGTTCAATCTTATCTATGAGAAAGTGGGATGCCATCTTTGCCGTCTGGATCCATGCCTGTAGTTCTGACTTTAGAAAATGAAACACTGTAAATTGGCTCACTGCTAAATTGAATTCATTTTATAACCAGGTTTGTGTTTTGTACATCTCTATTCAAATGCACATGATGCATATTCAAAGCAATATAATTATGTAGATGGGAATAAATCATCATGGATTTGTCTGCACAAATCATCATGCACCCCAAACAGGTCACAAACTGTTTTAGACAAAGATCAGTCATAAGAAACGTATTGCACCAGGTTTAAAAACCTAATATAACTAAATGGCAAGCTAGATTGATACAATGAGTATTTCCAAATCCCCAATTCATTAGCATTTTAACATCTGAAGAGCAGAGAAGGTTTCAATATAAATTGGTTATTCAAAGCACGGGGCGAGAGTAGCTCAGTTGGTAGAGCACTGGCCTTTAGGCCTGAAGGTCGTGGGTTCGAGCCCACCATAAGACCTACTTCATGACTCCCACTGATGACTGCTGTTGTTGTGTCCTTGAGCAAGACACTTAACCCCACTTTGCCTGAAGTCCCCACTGAAAGATCTCAGCTCCTGTGGACTCACCACCTGCAGGAGGATCAGTGAGGGGCTGGTGCTTTGTGACTGGGTGCAGCTCTGACTGCCACCCCCCCGACCCAGAAATAGATTAAGGGGAAGAAAATGGATGGATGGATATTCAAAGAACATATATCCTCTGGCCGCCGGCCGCCAGCTCACAGGGCTCTCTCGCTGAGCCGGGACCCGCCCCCACTGGTGGGAACACAGCTCAGCAGAACATTCAGCAACAGCCTCTCATGCTGGGAAAAGGATTGGAAAGTGAAAGTTGTTGTTTTGGAGTTGGACTCCAAAAGTGTTTTGACAAACAGAACATACATATTTATGTGGCAAGCTGGACTTGGCCTTGATACGTCTGTCCAGTAGAGGGCGCATACTGACAGTATAAATAGCCTCGAGTCGCGTCTTTGTTTACTTCTGCACTTCCGTCCCCAGTGTCGCGTCGCGCCAGCCTTCTCCTGCTTCAGTGCCGCGGTGAGGCCCTTTAGCCCCGCAAGTCCTGCTTGATAAAGCCATGCTGTTCTGTTGCTCTGGCGTCTGGCCGCCCTCGTTGCTGGGATCCGAGCGTGTCGTAGCCGGTTGTGGGTGTGGGTCAGACCCGTCAAGGGTGCACGCTCAGCATTCGCTATATAGCTGGGGACTGGACACTTCGTGGCCCATCGCTGTTTCTCCTGTTTCTCTCTCTGTTCTTCCGTGGTTCTTTGTGTTCACCCGTGCTAGAGCCCTGCACTTGAGCCCTTGGCCCGAGGGCCCCGACGGCCCGACAGCCCGAGGGCCGGGCTTCGGGCCGATGACCGCATAATGACCTCGGACACGGGCCGGGCTCGGGCTCTTCATTTTCAGAGCGGCAGAATAGATTTACGAGCGCACCCACTGAATATAGCGTTCTATCACGCTGTAGTGTTTGTTGTTCTGTGTAGTGTTGTCATTGACGGCACATAGCATTACTTATGTAATGTGCAGATGTGTTGCAGCATCGGGGGCATCATACAGAGGCGGCCGTTCACTCTGCACCACTCCGCACACACAGAACTCATTGCAACACATCACTACAATGTATAACTCCGCCCTCTAGCTAAGTCTGCGTTCATATCAGTGCGCGGCACTATATACTACGCTAAAACATTGTTATGGGAGGTTACAAAAAAAAAAAAAGGCGGGCTTGATGCGGGTTTCGGGCCTGAAAATTCAGAAACCATATCGGGCCGGGCCGGGCTGGGGCGCCACCCACTCGGGCCAGGGCCGGGCTCGGGCCCAGATAATAGGCCCGTGCAGGGCTCTAACCCGTGCTCCTGAGTCCTTCGTGACAGGAAGATGTGCGCTTGTGAATATAAATGTGAAATGTAAAAAAACATTTTGAACAAAGAAAACATGAAGAAAACAAAGAAAACAATGCATCGTAACGTAATGAATTAAAGTAACTTAATGTCTGCCTATGCCTCTTAATTAGTATTTAACAAACCTGTGTGCCTTAGTGGGCGTTTAATTCTATTTTGGACACCCTTGCCCTGGCATTATTGGTTCTTTGGTTTTTATGTAATTGTTTTATTATTTTAGTAGTGCGTTGCCGCCTTTACATGCCACATTTACAGGGGTTTTTGAGGTTCCCCTGAATATGTCCAAACAAAGTGTTGTTCTTGCTGGAATCCTTTAATTGGAAAAACGTAACATAACATTTTGGGCATGACGACCATGCCCAAAATGTTATGTTACATTTTGGGCATGGTCGTGGAGTTCAAAGAATTTGAGCTCAATCTCCTGCTGCAGACTCAAAGCTCTTTTCATTGCTTACATAATTGCCTGTTGCCCATTTGCACATTGTGTTAATTCATGGGGCTGTCATCACGACACAGGCCTGTGAGCGATGCCCATGTTCAGGTGTGAAAAGACTCAGGGCTCTATGAGGACACAAAGTGTCTGGACTAACGATCCATCTCCCTGGCTAATGAGGGCTCATCAGAATGAGCTGCTGATGATGTGGGTGGACCTCAGTGAGAAGTGCACTCATACTCACCACTGCTGTGGCTCTACAACTACTCAGAGAGATTAGGTATCACACATAGAGGTGCAAATGGGAGGGCAACTATTTCAAAAACAAGAAAGCATTGAACACTCCAGAATAATGTCCAAAACTAATTGCCTCCAATGATGGAGATTATTGTTTTATATGTTTTAAGGCAGTGGTTCCCAAAGTGGGCATCCCGACCCCCTGGGGGGTCACAGGACCACACCGAGTGGGTCGCAAGAGGATATCCATTTCTATTCTTTTATGTGGAACAGAAATATAGCCCTTAAATATTTTTCGTTGCAATGGATTTGATTCAATATGACTACTTGTGTTATGAGAAAAGTCTGATAAAAACATGGTTATTATATTATATGATTATATTATATACAGAGCGGTTTATGGAGGAGTGTAGAGGAGAGTAGGGCCAGAGAAAAAAATTCATGCTTTACATTTCACGCGACAGGAAGGTCTGTTGAGAAGGGAAGGGGGAGGTAGGGGGTCGCGGGGCAGCAGCACATTTATTATGGGTGTCTGCAAGAGCTGCAAGACTTGAACACTATGTTTAATTTGGTTTCCACCAGGGAGGTTGATTCTTCTTTTTGGACTGAGGTGTTCACAAGCCCCGGTGATCCATAATGGCCAAACAGCTGCAAGGACATGCTATTTCAAAAGCTGAAGCCTCTGTGATCAAACTGCAGGAGTACCGACAGAGTTGTCCACTGTCAAAGCACAGTCCATTAGAGACATGAAGTTGAAGCGCAAATTCAGACTGAAAGACCGGTACGGCTCTCACACGTCCAGGGACTGCCAATCACACAGCTCCGCCAGCCTCTCGAGCCCAGCCAATCACACAGCTCAGCCATCCTCGAGCCTCTACCAATCACACAGCCCGGCCAGCCCCTTGTCAACCCACTGACAGAAGCGGGCGGTTTAAAAGCAGCCACTCCCCGATGAACAGAGCAAATAAATAAAGAAAAACATATGTATTCATTAAAAAAATCAAATCAAAGTCTGTATCAGTTAGACATGGTCATTATTTATATTGTCTGAGAGTTTAGTGCGTGTACATGGCTTCAGTAAAAGTTATTGTTCGTTTACAAAGCTGGTCTGGATATTTGTTGACGGTCCCTAAGCGCTTTTCTCGGCGCTTGCAGTGCATTGGATTCAATGGATTTCTCTGCATTAAAACAGCGCATTGAATTTGTAAAATCAACGTAGAGATGATCATTTTAGCACAATAACTTTTGTTTAACAACGTAACTTTTGTGAGCTATTGACCGCGGAAGTCCGAATCTGGGAATATGATGCTACTTTACCAAACTTCTGTCACGATGATGCTGCGGTCACGGCCCACGCTGGTGACTCTCAACATTAAACCAATGCATGTGATCAAGCCTACGCCCCTTTGACACTGATTGGCCGAAAGGTAGACGCTTAAACTGTGATTACTTTGTGTGGGTGTGTGTGTGTGTCTCGCATGTGTGACATGCAGTGAGTGATGCATTTAAGGTGGCTCTGAAAATACAGGACAAAAGTCGTCCCGTATCAGTTTAATACGGGACGCACATAGTGTTTCTATAATACGGGACAATTCCGTATTTCAAGGGACGGTTGGCAACCCTAGTCTGAGATCATCTACAGCGGCAGACAATCTCCCCTCTGCAAGTGTCACTGCCAGGGTCGATGCGCCAATCAAATCTTTTTCATGCATTAATGTTTCTGTCTTGGTCTCTTCAGATTGAATACAGACGTGTTTCTCATTGGACAACACTACTTGGCTCTAGAGTACGGTAATTCAACATTTTTAGATATTAAGATGTGATTTTTTTAAGACGCTCATAGTTAATATAATCACATTGTGTCACCAACCAAAGACGAGTTTCCAAAACATGGAGTGGATTGACACGGAGCGGCTTGACATTGTGCATCTTCCAACAGTCCCTGCATGAACTTTGCATTGTCCTGGTATTTGTTCCTTAGGGAGCGTCTCACTGATCCCTTGATACAGCCACATGGTATTGTTAGTGATGCACTGGACATGAACAGAGTAAAGTCTTGCAGAAATGTATGAAGAAGTATCAGCAGCTAGTAATGAATGAAGTTTGGTACTGAAAAGTGTGCATATGAACCAAAACACAACTCAGGCTGTGATTGTACAATAGGAGGTGGCCTGTTCCTCTGCACTGGTGCACACATACACACACCATACAACCATTCATCCTGCCTGCCGTTGAGTAATGAGCAGATTTAGTGAAGGGGACGGCTCACCTTCTTAGCAGCTCTCCTCAAGGAGACTTCTGATCATTGTTGTCAACTACAGCTAAGCACGTTAAATGACACTGCTGTGATGTGTGTGCATTGTGAGTTACACAACTATACGATGGTCTGAGCAAAAACACTGACATGATCCATTGCATCATTCTTCAGTCTCATTATGTTGTGTTGAAGGCAAGCACACAAAAATAACATTATCAAAAGAAGTGTGACAAGAAAGTCATGAATGTTGTATGGCTGGGTAGATGTAATAAACCTTTTCTGGATATTGCCCCCACAGTTTTTGTTCAATGTTATGGTTACTTCTTTATATTTTACTCTACACATGTGCCTGAAAGTCCCTGATGAGTGAGGTTTGCAAAAAATTGAAAGTGTTCGACGCACCCTGACCCAACAGCAATTTGTTTTCGTAATATCATGTTTCAGAACAACTGAGGAGCTTGTTAGCATTAGTACAGCTCCTACATCCCACAATGCCTTCTGCTCTCAGCTGGCACACCCCAAAGGTAAGGGGCCTAAGGGCAAGACAGCAGGAGTAGTTTATACTCTAAGATGTTGTACTGAGGGTTGTAACAGCGTGTGCATTGGGAAATACCTTGAGCAAATCTCTCTTAAAACATATTTTGGCCTTATCTCTGCCCTGGACTCTGGCTTTGACGTTGTGGACCTGCAAAAGGAGACAATGAGGACTTAGTGGCCTGTACAGAAAAACTATGTGCGTCCCGTATTGAATGGATACGGGACGGCTTTTGTCCCGTATTTTCAGAGCCACCTTAAATGCATCACTCACTCACTGCATGACACACGCGCGACACACACACACAGTAATCACAGTTTAAGCGTCTACCTTTCGGCCAATCAGTGTCAAAGGGGCGTAGGCTTGATCACATACATTGGTTTAATGTTGACAATCGCCAGCGTGGGCCGTGCCCGCAGCATCATCATGGCAGAAGTTTGGTAAAGTAGCGTCATATTCCCAGATTCTGACTTACACGGTCAATAGCTCACAAAAGCTACTTTGTTAAACAAAAGTAATTGTGCTAAAATGATCATCTCTACGTGGATTTTTGAAATCCAATGCTCTGTTTGAATGCAGAGAAATCCATTGAACCCAATGCACTGCAAGTGCCTAGAAAAGCGCTTAGGGAGCGTCAACAAATGTCAAGACCAGCTTTGTAAACGAACAATAGCTTTTACTGAAGCCATGTACACGCACAAAACTCTCAGACAATATAAATAATGACCATGTCTAACTGCCACAGACTTTGATTTCAACATTTGTGAGTTTTTTTTAAAATTAATACATATGTTTTTCTTTATTTATTTGCTTTTACAGTAAATGGTCTTTACTGTGACATACATAAATAATGTATGTTACAGCATTTGTCTTTTTTATTACTAATAAGAATGCATTAAGTCCTTACCCAGCCAAAGAGTTCCACCTGTTTATTAAATTTCCTTTTTGACTAAGGATTTGTCTTTTTATATGTAGTCAATAAATTACATTCTAAAAAATGTGATTATGAAATTCCACGATTACTTTGTAGATTGAAATTAGGACTGAGAGAATTAGATTGAGATTAGGAAAAAGTGCTCAACCCGATCCACCCAAATGGTGCCCCTTATTGTTTTGTTCTCAAGTTGGCAACCCTAGTCTCTACTCAGCACTTTTAACGGCATGAATTCCTACCCAAGCTGAATCAATGAGCTCTACTTTTCAATTAAAATACGGATTATAATACAACTTGTATGTAGTAATAAGCATTTTTATGAAGTCATTAGAAATTAAATCGGGTATAGCATCTTTAAACAAACCACTTCAGTGATATTGCAACTGCATTGAAACTGTTTTTGTAGACATTTGTTTTAGCTGGTTTTATTGCTGTTCTTGTTTTATTTATCTAGTTGTCTGGTGCTCACTTTTGTAAATGTATTCCATTGTAGATTTATGCAAATGGAAAATCATTCAAATCTGTTCTGAATCTAATTTAGTGAGCATTTGTTATATTGTTGAATACTGGAATCTAAAGTGAATAAAATTGTGTTATGTCAGTGTTTACTTCTATGAGTAAATATATTTTTTTATGTAGGCTGTAAAACAGCAGAACTCATTCTTGAAGTACATTTTCTTGAGAATATAATGTTAATTCTGATTGCAACAAGTTTAGGGGCAGGGAGGTACAGAATGGACTCCGGGCCGTGTGAGATGTGTGTGAAGGCGGCGTGTTGCAGCCGATCCATCAGCAGCTGTCACATGGTTAAGTGTGGGAGTCATAGGGAGTCAGTTTGCTGGGAGAAGTATGGTAACTTGAGCACTATCCTCTCCTCCTTCCTACTTTATCTACTTTATCTGTTTAGCACTTTTAGGATTCTGACTGTAGTTTATTCATTGCTATTCACCCGTTGTCCCATTGTCTGTTTCATGGTACGATGACGGGATCTCTGAGCCTGGCCTCCTCCATCTACACCTGCGGACTGCCCCGCCCGACCCGCCTGGGAGTGCTTCAGTCCTGCACCGGACCTGTCCACGTTCAGCGGCCACTGGTCCACGTTCTGTAGCTAGCTTAGGTCCTAGATCATTAGCCTGTCCGTCCGGAGGAGCGGATCCCTTTCTCATATGGGTCTCCCTCCCTGTGGGTTTCCCTAGTTCTCCCCAAGGTTTCTCACTTTTTCCCACTGGGTTTTTTAAGAGTTTTTCCTTGTCGATGCAGGAGGGTCTTGTTGGACAGTTAGTGTCCAACAGAAAGGATTGGTGATGATCAGGACACTTTAGCATTCTACCACATGTATGGACATTTTCTTCTGTGTGTGCTTTATATTCTCCATGTGTTTTAACTGTTGATTCTCTGATCTGTGTTGGTGATTTCAATGGTTTTGTTAAGTCCTCTGAGATGACTTCTGTTGTGACCTAGGGCTATACAAGAATAAATTGTATTGTATTGTGTGAGGAACCGTGTCAGCAGGTGACATGCACGCTCACACCAACACGCACAGATAAAAAAACAGTTGAGGTTTTACGGAAAAAATATATGGGATTGATGTTAAGGTGGCTAAATGTCTTGCAATCTTCAGAAACAGTCAAAAGGTGGAGTTTAGATGTTTACAAAGAGGAGAGGTCTAAAATAATCTGTAAATTAAATCATCCATCTGGTAATGTCTATTACCACACTCATTTTGGCATGTACTCACCCTATAATGCTTGGAATAAGTAGATTAGAATTGCAAAATTATTCTAATATTCACTCAAAATAACACAGGAAACATTCTGCATGCACCCAGAGCACACTGACACCCCAATTTGTGTGCACTTTATGTAGCTGCGTTTGTGACATCAATGGGTGTAAGTATTTCATTTATCACTGAAAAAGAACAAGTACAACTGGGTAGCCACAACTGCCCTGAGGCAAAACGTCCTGGCTAAAGACACAACGACAGTGAGTAAAACACATGATTCACTCATGTGTTCACGCAGCCAAACGGACTAAAGCATTAGAGAAATGTTACTTCTGTAGAATTGGTATTGCGTTTTTTGATAAAGAAATAAATAAATTACTTAATTTTTTTCTTTTGACCCTCTTCCCAAAGTCTGGCTGAACCTGTGTGATGTTGTGTTTTGTTGTGTGTTGTAGGCTTTCAGTTAAATACCGCTGTGCTATTGTGCGCTGCTGTATATACTTCTATACACTATACTTATTGGCAATTATTCTAACCAGAAAGGTCCCACTGAGATATCTGAATCTCTTTTTCAGACAAGTCGGATGATGGATTGATATAGTAGAAATAGAAGTTGTTAAAAAGTAAAATATCACACATAGATACTGTTCCTTTCTGCTCGTGCATTGCAGATTTAAGGTTAAGTAAAATGTGAATCACAAATGTTGCAAAATAATTCTACAATATTGAAGTATTTAGTAGTCAGTACTTTGTCTGTGGTCATTTGTGATTCTAGTGAGTGTGACAGTGTCTGTTTGCTGCTCAAAGCAGCTGTCCATTTACTACAGATTGCTGTACAATTTCATTTGTGCTGAGAGGCGTCTGATAGCACATATTCAAACACTTTCTGGCCTTTTCTTAATCTCCCTTGATAAATGAGCTATGCTGCAAGGAGAAAGCACTTTCTGAGCAGCCGTAAGCCTCTAAACAGATTACAAAGACTTATGGGTAAATAGAGGCAACGGGGTGAAAAAACTCTGCATCCTTTTTAATCGAGCTTCCAGGAAGAAGCGCCGTAATGTGACGCAACTGTTTCTCTTCCCGTCAGCCGCTGATGAGGAGTAAATGAATGAGATTAAGGTTTTAGCTCTGCGTGTGAGCGAGTGTCAGGGGAGAACACTGATACTGTCAGGCTGCACACAAAGAATCAATGTGCCGCTGCTTCAAGTGCTGTAGACCTCATGCATGCTGCGGACGGCAGGAACTGCATCTTACCTGATGTTATGTTTCACTTACATGAATGTGATGTCAACCAAACCAAGGTCTGCGCTAAAAGAATGCTAGAAATGTACAGTCAGAGGCCAAGGGCTACCAATGGGGTCGCCAACCGTTCCTTAAAATACAGAATTGTTTTGTATTTTAGAAGAACTATGTGTGCCCTGTATTGAATTGATAAGGGACGGCTTTTGTCCCACATTTTCAGAGTCACCATAGATGCATCACTCACTCACCGCATATCACAGTAATCACAGTTTAAGCGTCTACCTTTCGGCCAATCAGTGTCAAAGGGGGCGTAGTCTTTATCACATCCAAGGGCTTAAAGTTGACAAGCGCCAGCGTGGGCCGTGCCCCCAGCATCAACACGGCAGAAGTCCGGTAAAGTTAGCTTCATATTTTTGGATTCGGACTTTGGTGGTCAATAGCTCACAAAAGCTACGTTGTTAAACAAAAGTAGTTGTGCCAAATCGATTACTTCTACATTTTTCAAATCCAATGCGAGAAATCCATTGACTCCAATGCGCTGCAAGGGCCGAGAAAATCTCTTAGGGAGCGTCAACAAATGTCAAACGAACAATAGCTTTTACGTGATGCTATGGACACGCACGACCTCTCACCGACACTATGAATAATGACCATATCTACCTGCTACAAACTTTGTTTGCAGAATCTTTTACATTTTCTAGGATTGAATATGAAAATTAATCTTCAATAGCTTTCTTCTAAAAGGAGCATGGTCATAACATTCTCAGATATAGTCCCTATTTGTTTCTAATATTTGTTATAAATAATAACATGTATAAAGTCCTTAACTCAGCGCGGCTCAACCAGTGGGGGCGGGTCCCGGCTCATAAGTGGCCAAAATGACGTGCGCTGACATGCTTGCAATACCACCCCGGGCCGATGGGGGTGGACCCGGAATAAGAATTAGCCAATACTAACATATAGCATTGGCTAATTCTTATTCCAATGCTAACATGTAGCATTGGCAGACCTCTCGAAAACGTCTTTACAGGATGGTCCAAAGGTTGGCTCTTGGCCCAAAGCTCCGTTCCACATGTGTGTCAATGCTGAGGGGGGTGAATTTTTTTGGAACACTCTAGTTTACTCGCTGTGAATTTTTGAAGTCTCTCGTTCAAATGAATGGAGCTCTCGCCGGCTGACACAATTTTCTTGTGGGCGGGACCACTCGCGGCCATTTTGGATAGCTCCGGTAGAGCACTATTTTTGGCCCATTAGTTGGAACGGAGGAGATAGGCGTGACTACGTCCATACATTTTTACAGACAAATCAAAGAGACACTTATGATCAGTTTTTGACAGTGAACAACACTAAAGGAGGAGTATAAAGACCTGGCACTAGACCGTCATTAGTTGTCACATAAAAAGTTTAGTGCAAAAAAGAAGCTCATGACTGAAGTTATCGTGGTCTGGATGAGGCACATAATGTGAATGGTATAAGGGAAATGTGCAAGTGGAACAAATTAATAAAAACACCACTAAACAGACACACAGTTTGCCCTGGAGTCATCACTATCATTTATGAAGTGTGTCACTGCATTGAAATGAAAATAAAACACCACCTCTGGCCATGTTTTATTAAATATGAGCTTACTGGAGTGAGTGACTCTCTCTATAAGCCAAATCAGCCGCTGATTTCCGACCGGATTAGAAAGGTCCAGACCAAAGACACCAAAAGTATCTTCAGTCGGACTGATGGATGTATGTCCACAACATGGAAGAAGAAACTGTGTCAGGCTTCGTCAGCATCTTGGAAGCCGTTGCATTGTGTTACTCACACATAAATTGACATATTTGAACACTTTCAGGTGTTCTAGCTTCAGAACCTTGAATTTTTTTTATGATCTCAAAAACGTACTATATTGTAGTAAAATAAATGTCTCACAGCACTTATTTTATAAAACTGCCCCGAGGAGGCAATTAAACACATCCTTACTTAACCTTCCTTTTAAATGTTGTGGATTATACAGACGACTTAATGAAAACGACTTTCTTCTCGCTCCTGCTGATCATTATGCTAATGAAATTCCTCTTAACTGCTCTAACCGTTAATTCTTTAATATTTACGGAATGAGAAGAAGAATGATGTTTGTTTTTGGTGATTCATGCTTCACCAAAAAACTTTATACATTCAATTAATGGCATTTGAATTCCAGGAGTGTCATGAAACTACAGCGGCACCTTGATTATTGAAAATACAAAGCATTTTATTCCTCCTCAGAAACCCCAGCTCTCTGTTTCAGTCATGTGTGAAGTGCAGTCCCCGTCGCCTGAGTGTAATTACACACGGTAAGGTGTGGAGCTATGGGGAATCAGACACTTTGAATAATGCATTTGTCTTAGAAGGTTACAGGGGTTATTCAGTTTGTTCCGTGGATATGTAGATATTGAACAAATACTGATGTGAAGGCAGAGCAGGAGGACTCAGAGGCACCATTGTGAGAATGTTACAGTCATATGTACAGCAAATTATTGAAGTATTTTCATCATATACAAGTCAGACAACTTTGGTCAGACAGATAGACAATTGAAAAGGACATTGAAAGTGTTCCTCACCTGTGTCCCTTCGCTTACAGCTGTCCAGACAACCTCAGTGCTGAAGTAGTCTGACCACTAAATGTTTTACTCTCCTCTGCACACACACCAACCACACAAACACACTTAAGTGTCCCAGCTGCTAAAGACTTTACCCACCTGGCAACCCAGGGCTCTGCTAGTTAAAAGCTTTCCGATTGGATGTACACGGGTCCGATTTCAGTTTAAAGAGGCTGCGGGAAGCGGATCCGCTGGCCATCGGCGGGAAAACATCACGCTTTGATTCCGGGAACGTGGGAGAATGAGCTGATGACCGGCAGCAGATGGATGGATATAGATGTGAGTGCAGGAAAAGAGGGAGGCTCTAATGACTTTATCTGACAACACTCTGCTGCACTCCTCATGGACTCATGGATTCTCCAATTTGGAACTCACTGAGCCCTTCACAAACTTTCACTATTTTATCAACTAGGATCCTAAACTCCTAACTGGTTCTATTGAAACTGAAGCCTGTAACAGTGTTTCCTGAGCTCTGTTTGAGACAAAGGGAAACACTGAGGCGGTGACGTCACTGGGATCTGCTCAGGGTGCTTTGAGTGTGGACATAGGAGGAACAAGTGGAGGTTATAATGAATGAAGGTATGACTGCAGTCACACACCATTCATCAAAGGTTCAGAGACTTGTTTCAGCATTTACTCTTGACTTCAGTGCACGTATCCAGACTGTGGTCCACACGTTACCGACTTCACTTGAGATGCATTTTTGCTCCTTAGCTGCAGTTACCAATACACCGGACCAGACCACTGTGGAGTCCGTCTAACTCGCATTTATCAAGTGTCAGAATTAGACAATGCCAGTGTAAACTCTGCGTAGAGTGCAATTTTTTTGATAGATTTTAAAGAAGACCAAGGATCACGAGCCTACAAAATACAACACCATGCTAGCTAATCCAGAATACCAAGAACATGATGATAGGGGAAGAACATTTGTTTGGAGCAGGATGGATGAATCCAACAGAACCATTCGCAGACATGTCATTAAACTAAATATTACCACAGACGGCTGCATATTCACTAGTGCAGCCTCAACAGCACTTGACCAAATGATCCCAGGTCTAGAGCTAAAAGAGCTGAGCATGCACTCTTCTATATCCTACCCAGGGGCCGGTTAGGATGATAAGGATGTATTGTTTAGGTGTCCGTGGTCCACAAGATATCCCTGTGTGGTACTAAGGCCATGCATAGCTAATTAAGAACAACAACAACAAAAAACAGAGGGAAAAAGGGAGAAACCTTGGGAAGGACAGGCTGTATATCCAGGACTCAGCTGAGAACTCATCAGTCCTGTAGTGCACAAAGGTCCTAGTCTGGGGGAGACCACAGGGGCAATTAAAGAATAATAGAGACCAGATTCAGGGGTTTCATTATCACGTCATGAAACAGACAGTGGGTGAATCGCAACAAGCAGACTACAGTAGAACTCATAATGATGACAGATAAAGAAGGAAGAGAAGGGGATAGTGCTCAATTGTCCATACTTGATACTCCGTCAAAGAGTCTCTATCTACAACTGACAATCTGTGTTTTCATGTTGTATTTTAAGTCTTACCTTCCTAGCCCTATACTGTTTTAAGCCTGGCCTTGAATGTAGCTTATGTATTCAGTCATTATTCAATGGTATACTAAAAATCCATGTGAAAAAAATCTCACTGTTCTCAGGTCAGATTTTTATTGCCGATTAAATTAATTTCGATTAATTAATTACAAAGCCTCTAATTAATTAGATTTTTTTTGTCGAGTCCCAGCCCTAGTTTAAAACGATAGATAAGATACTGTAAGATAAGAGTTCCTTTATTCATCCCACAGTGGGGAAATATTGATGTTGCAGCGCACATACAGGACAGTAGTAAGAGCACACAGGGAGACTAAGTAAAGACTTTACTAGATAACTTTACTTATCTACTTATTATCCTGCACTATTTAAATAGTGCAGGATAATAAGTAGATAAGTAAAGTGACATGAGGTAAAGTGACATTGTTCTGTGACATCCTGAAGGAGCAGTATTGCACATTGCACATGATTTAAGAATTTACTTAATTACAGATGAATGAAATGTACAGGCTCAGCAGTTCTTATTGTACAGTCTGACAGCAGCAGGAAGGAAAGACCTACGGAACCTCTCCTTCACGCAGCGAGGGTGAATTAGTCTGTCACTGAAGCTGCTCTCCAGAGCAGACAGAGTGTCCTGCAGGGGGTGACAGTCATGGTCCAGCATAGATGTTAGTTTGCTCAGGACCCTCCTGTCCCCCGCCTGCTGCACTGTGTCCAGGGAACAGCCCAGGACTGAGCTGGACTTCCTGATGACCTTGTGCAGCTTCTTCCTGTCCCTCTCTGTGATACTGCTGTTCCAGCAGACCACACCGTACAAGAGGCTGATGCCACCACAGAGTCATAGAAAGTCTTCAGTGGCCCCTGCACCCCAAAAGACCTGAGCCTCCTCTGCAGGTAGAGCCGGTCTGGCCCTTCTTGAAGAGGGCGTCTGTGTTATGAGTTCAGTCCAGTTTGTGGTTCAGATGAACACCAAGGTACTTGTAAGAGTCCACTCTCTCAATGGGCCTCATTCACGAACGGTTCTTAGGAACAGATTTGTACGTAAATCCTACTTACGCGGTTTTATACGAAGAAAGTGGCATTCACGAATATTTCTCGTAACCAGAATTTCTCTTGGGCAAGTACAAATCCTACGAGTCCTCAGGAGCACTCGTACGCATTCAGTGCCGACATGTTCACACGCCGGGGTTGTCCTCTTTGGTGAAGTTGAATAAAAATACAACATTCCAGTGATATGTCCGTCATATCGATGTATGTATTTATTTATTTGTAGTAATCTTTATTAGTAATCTTTATTTATATACCGCCTTTTTCACTGCAGATCTGGCCTACTTTTTAATTCATTTTGAAATGAAATGTGCCAACGCTTTATCAAATACATTGGAAATCTTGCCGTGTATCAGTGACCCCTTCCTATTTATAGGGGGCATTTCTTTATCCACGGGCCACAGAACAACGGCATATATACTGCTGCTGCAGGAGGTTACTGGGTCCGCGCTGAGTCTCTGCGCTGGTCTCTCCTATGGATCTATACGGGTCTGCACTGGTCTCTCCCATATACGGGTCTGCACTGGTCTCTCCCATGGATCTATACTGGTCTGCACTGGTCTCTCCCATGGATCTAGACGGGTCTGCACTGGTCTCTCCCATATACGGGTCTGCACTGGTCTCTCCATACGGGTCCGTGCTGCATGCTCCTGGATCCATACGGGTCCGCGCTGGTCTCTCAAGTCTGGTCTATGCGGTCTATCTTCGGTCCGCGCTGGTCTCTGCGCACCGGTCTCTCCAGTCAGGTCACTCCAGTCTATGCGGTCTCTCCTATAGGTCCGCACTGGTTTCTGTGTGCTGGTCACTCCAGTCTCTCCTCGGGTCTGCATTGGTCTCAGCGCTGGTCCGCGCTGGATCTCCTCCCAGGGTCCAAAATATTTTGAGATTAATCTCAAAACATTTTGAGATTCATCTTTAAAATAATACATAATATATTTTTAAATTAAGCTCATAACATTTTGAGATTCATCTCATCATATTCTTAGATTAATCTCATAATTTTGCTAGTTCGACTTTATTATCATAATATTTCGACTTTTAAGTCAACATTTTATAACTTTATTCTCAGTCTGGTAAAAGAAGAAAAAAGGGTGACTCTTTTGCTCCGTGTAACTCTTTGCTTTAGGCCTGTTGCTGCAGGGCCGTCTGCACACGGCCCTGCAGTCCCTTATATGGGCATTAGTGGGCGGTTACTTATGCTAAGTACCTATGCTAATGAAGCACCTGGCACGCGCGCTGTACTTACGAGGAAATGGGATTCATCAATCTGAGAGAACAGCTGCGAACAATTCAGCGGCTTACGAGTGCGTTGATGAATCCCACGTGGGGACTTCTTAGAAATCTGCTTAAGGACAACTTGAGAAGAAAGTTGAGTAGTTTCTTACGAAGTTATTCGTGAATGAGGCCCATTGTTCTTTCCCTGGATATTCACTGGAGCAGGAGCGGCAGAGTGACGTCTGCGGAAATCCACCACCATCTCCTTGGTCTTCCCCGCGTTGATGAGGAGGTGGTTCCGCTGACACCAGTCCACAAAATTCTGTATAACTCCTCTGTACTCTGTGTCATCGTCCTCGGAGTTGAGTCTGATGATGGCAGAGTCGTCAGAGAACTTCTGGAGGACACAACCGTCCGTGTTGTGTCTGAAGTCCGCAGTGTAGAGGGTGAAGAGGAACGGCGCGAGGACAGTGCCCCGGGGGGCCCCCACACTGCAGGTCAGGACCTCCGACACAAAGTCCCTGGTTCTCACAAACTGGGGTCTGTCTGTGAGGTAGTCCAGGATCCACCGGGACAGTGTCTCCAGCTTGTCCCTGAGAAGCCTCGCCTGGATGGTGTTGAAGGCACTGGAGAAATCAAAGAAGAGGATCCTCACAGTGGAGCCGGGTTTCTCCAGGTGGGACAGGGAGCGATGGAGGAGGGAGATGATGGCGTCTTCAACTCCGATGTCCGGCCTGTAGGCGAACTGCAGCGGGTCCATCGCTGGGCTCAGAGTGGAGCGGAGATGTCCCAGGACCAGTCTCTCCAGTGTCTTCATGCAGTGGGATGTTAGAGCCACTGGCCTGAAGTCGATAGATATACTGTATTTGCGTATGTCCCTCGTTTGTCCATCACTTTGTAGAAAAGTAGTTATTAGGCCTAAATTTGATAACATGCATTTACATGGAGTTGGACACAGAAGACGCCTGGATGTGATCTTCTGGACCAGATTTCCGATCATTTATTTGGTACTTACTTTTTGAGCACAGTCTGAAGGCTGACGCTCTGAGGTGGAGCAGAAGTAGAATGCCTTTACAAACATTCATATGCACATGATTCAATCATTTCACATATTTTATATCAACAGTAAATGTAAATACAAATACATCAATCCCAGTCTTTAACAGGAGGCTCGTAGTATGGGATTTACAAAGTTATACTCTATATACTATACTATACTACAAGTACTATGCTACAAGTACTATGCTACAAGTAAAACCAGATCTATCCGTCTGATTCCTCTCTGTAGTTACACGAGTGGACAATGGATATTATGGCTTTTATTCCAGAGCTGTACCAATCAAGTAAAGAATAAATCATGGTTCTCTTGCCATAGATAGTACAGTGCTAATTTCCTCTGCGTTAGAACATGATGCCACTCATGCAGTGAAAGTGATGGGTTGTTCAAGCATAGTGATTTTTTCTTATTAACGAGCCAACCTGGAGGTTGTCTGCAGATTTTTACTTGGAAGTGACATTGAAAGCTATTCACAAGCGTTTAGATCCCTCTCCATTAATTAGTGTGTCCAAGGATTGTTTTTTATCAGAGTAGAAACCTTGAAAAAATATAACAGGTTTTTCAGAATTTTAATGTTGATCATGAAATGAAACATATGGGATACAAAGATTACATAAATGTAAATGAACAGGTGTACGTAAACACCAAGCAGCACGTTAAGTGAAGTGTATCTGGAGAGTTATTTAGTTATTTTCATAAACCGTGCTCTTGGAAAACATATTCACTAATTAAACTAAACCTCAACTAAGTATCAGTGTTTTGATTTTCAGACTTGATATGTCCCACAATAGGATTAGCACAATAGCAATGTGGCGATTTTTGGAATCCTTAATAGCGTTTTTTGAAAACAAAACACAAAACATGCGGTTTTTTTTCTCTTATTCAGATTTTCTGCATTTTTGAAGTAACTAATTAAGAAAAGACGGCAGATACTGCTCCTTGGACCCTATGAGTCCAGGGTATTAGTAGTGGCCTGGCTTGCATTTCAGATTTCCGTCATCTTTCAAAAATAAAATGTTATTCTTTTTTCATGCACTTATTTTTAGTAGTCTTCTCTGTCATATAATGTCAGGGCACCACCCTTTTTCTGATGTTTCTGAAAACACTGCAAAGTCTACGGCACGGCGTGAAACTCTGAATAATTCAAATCAAATATTCATAGAATTGTTCCCAATATTCTGTAATTTCTGGACTATCATTTGGAAACAACACAGTTGAGTTCTTTTCCTGCCTGTTCACTCTTGCCTGCACCGTTCTGAAGTCTTCCGTGTCACTGTGGCTGCTAATCCCGTCACTCTCAACTAGTGAAAAACCAGTAGAATTTGTGCTCAGATAGACAGCAGAAGTCGCCTGAGCGGTTTGAATAATTATCTTAAAGCGTTTGAGGAACTGGAAGTGTCGGAGCTCTGTCTGAGGCTGATTACACGATGTCACTGGTGCTCATTCTCTGCTTTTAAGACCCAATGAACACAGACTTTACCTGAAAATTCTCTCTTATGAACAATACTCTCATATATCAGCTGGTTTAAAGCTGGGATACCTAACTTTTTCTCTCCATATACAATTGTGATTGTCCCAATAGAAAGAATCATGTGAAAATGAAATCAAAGCAAAGGAAGGTTTCTCACTCATCATCTGTACTTCTCAGCAAGTTTTCCCGACGTTTCGTCCTCAATCCAAAGGACTTCTTCAGGGAATGAATTCTCAGACCGCTCTCCAACGCGATAAATCTCCAAAATCTCCAGATAAATCTCCAACGCGCGGTCTGAGAATTATGGAGGGAGCTCAGAAATTCATATTCCAAATATGATTCAAATGGCGATATAGGGACCGTCAGAATGTACTCAATCAAATATTCAGGCCATTACCTCATATTTTATCCATTTTTCTGCAGTGTTGAATAAGTCAAACCACAACATGTTGTCTTCATTGGAATATAAAACCTGTGTTTCCTACTTTTGTGTCAGAGTGGTCCTCAATTTTCGCTTTCACAAGATAAAAATACATGCATGTCAAAAAACAATAATAAAACCAACATGTTTGAGGAAGCATGGAAGGAAGTTTGATGGATTTAATTAGGAAAGCTCTACTGTTTGTGCTTTGAATGTGAAATCCCAAGCTAAAGGGCCAATTTCACCAAGTCTTGCTTACAGTAAATCATATGAAGCGACGGATTAGTTTCATCTTATTCATTCCATTAAATTGTTTTTGATGTTGGGAAGTTGTTTTTTGCAAGTAATGTGTATGGAATGAGTGAGTTGAGCTAATTTTCTCACTAAAACAAGCAAATATAATTGAATCCAAAACTTAATCATTGGCCTGTTACTCACAATTACAAGCCTTCTTTACTTTTTTTTTTCAATTTTGGTTAAAACAAAAATGTACCAGTTTATAAAATCCAGACTCAATGTAAAAAATACATGCAAAAAAGAGTGAGTTTGAGACCCCTGATTTATACGCACATCTTTACTCTGTATCGTCTAAGCCAATTTTCTACACTTCAGACACTGTGTTATTGTTATACTGTATATTTTTTACCTGCTCTAATACTTCATGCGGAGCCTTGTCAAGTTATTCTGATGTGTCATGCAGCCGTTTAGGTTCTGCTAGAAGAACAGTGCGTCCATTGGTGAAGCTTCTTGTGTTTGCTGTGAGTGTGTGGAGGGCATATCGATTTTCTCACGGCTTTTTTCCCTCGACGTAGAATTTCAGTGCAGTGTTGAAGAGCCCCCCTGCAGAGCTCCAGCTTGTTTTTCTCAGACCGGCGCTTGTTTCAGCCCAATACCTGTGTGTGCGCTCCCCTGCAGCGAATGCAATGGTGAACGTGTCAGGAAGTTGTCTATTTGTGTGTTATGTAGCTGTAAATGTGTGGGTCATAACACAGCTCGGAAGATGTTTCTGTTTGGGTTTTTTTCTAGAGAATGTTATAATATGATAATTGTTGATTACTCCTTGTGTTTTTTAACTTTTTTAAACTGAAATTCATCAAAATGTCTGCTTTCACACAAAAACAGTACTCAGGTGAATGTGGCCAAGCAAATTAGAACTTCTCCATTGAAGCTTCATAAGATACACTTCAAAGAGAAGTATGGAAGAGAGGACTGTCGTATGTGAGGGGGCTGTAACGGTGATGAGGGCAGGGGGAGGACGTGACCCAGAGGTTAATCCTAAACCTTGGTTCTGGAGGAAAATGATATGGTGGGCTGGACATGGGTGGGGAATCAGGCTGAATATGTCTTTGAGAAGCTGGTTTTTCACTCTTTCTGTTTCAAATATCAGGCTATGGCAGTAGCCAAGGGGGGATTAGAGCTTTTTTCACATGGTAATGTATCACTGAACCTCAGACGGACAACAGCTGATGGAGCAAAATAGACATTAAATGACCGTTAAATCCTTATCTTAACTGTGAGCTTCTATGCCAGGACTCATTTAAAGTCCATATATTTGAAAACAAGTAAGTTGTATTTCTCAGACATTTCACTGTGCCAGCTCTCTCTGTGCTATTCACATAAACGTCAAGAAAGCAGGAATGTGTGCTACGGCATCTGCTCTGGAGATCAGCAGCTGGAAGCCCGTGTGTCAAAATCCCAGGGGGCGCTCTAACACAGTATTCATTCATTCATTCATTTTCAAGCCCTTTATTGTCCATTAGACACAGTAGATATACATAAATCGGCCACATCGTTGTATGGAACGCAGGGTTCAGAGAACTTGAAAAAAAAAGCGACCAGACTAGCAATTACAATATACATTGTTGATCTCACACAATATTGGTTTTAACCCTGTAAAATAACAATTTAGTTAATTAACAGTCCCAGGAATACTTTTTGCTACTTTTTGCAGCGTTTGACTTTGAATTGGGTCTGTTGCAATGGACCATCTCTGCAGGGCTCACTGGTCTCTCGGCCTCGACTTCTTCACAGTGCTAAATAAACCCTGCGTACAGCTGCCCATCACTTTTATAGAGCACACATTCGATTCAAATCACTCTTTTGCACTTTGGCTGTGCCCTTTCTGCAGCCCCATCCTATCCTGACCATTAAAGTCATTCAGTCTAAACCATTACAGAAATATAGAAGAAATGAAAGGCCAAGGTGTGACAACCAGAGTAGAGCTGGTGATAACTTCAGTCACCTATAGGTGCATTTGAGGTCTTTCAAATGTCCAAAAGTAGCTATAGATATAGATATTCTCTGTAACCTGAGCCTAATAGTTTGTAACAAAAACTGGGAAATAAAGTGCCAGAGATGCCTGCCTTGGGTTTAAACCAAGACAAAGCATCTGAAAATGACCCTGAAAACGTGGCGCCTGCAATATGTGAACAGAAATAATCCTGCTCTTGAGAAATAAATTTAAAGGAAACCAATTAAAGGTAAAGGTGCACTTTATTATTCCCTGTAGGGCAATTCATCCTCTGCATTTGACCCATCTTGATGCCACTAAGGCTTACTTCAGGAGCAGTAGTCGCCATAGTACAACGCTCAGCTTGGTCAGGACTACCAGAGCTGGAGGAATTTTATCTTGTGTGCATGTTTTTAGTGATAGGGGAAACTGGAGCACCCGGAGGAAACCGGAGTAGGCACGGGGAGAACATGCAAACTCCACTCAGAAAGGTCCTGTTCTGACCCAGGACCTTCTTGCCGAGACGCAGGAGTGCTATCCACTCAGCCACTGTGCCACTGAGTTATTATGCAAAACTTTATTTTGCATATATATATAAAAATATTTATAAAACTTTAAATATTTTTTTAAATATTATTGACTTTTTTCAATGTCAACCAGGAAAGTTTGCGAGAGAAATTGGAGAATCTTGCCAGAGGATGGCTGCTCTGTCAGTGATGGCACAGCCTTGATCTTTTAGCGGGGGCTTCAGGCAAAGTGGGGTTATGTGTCTTGCCCAAGGACACAACAACAGCAAACATCAGTGGGTCGATGGAGAAGGTTTCATGGTGGAATGGAACCCACGACGTTAAGGCTCAAAAGCCAATGCTCGACAGTAATAGTCGAATTATCATTTTGATTGGTCAAAAATAATGCATAATATTTCTTATTACTGTATTTCTTTTGAATCTTTGAATTAAAAGTTATTTTATGGCTATAGAGTAAGACATTTTATCCCTAGTATACAGAATCTCACATGAAACCTGCTTACTCTACTGGTGTCTGTACTCACATGAACTAAAAGTGCTTGTGTATTTGGATGTGTGCGTGTTCGTGCGGCGCTTACAGAGATGTGATAAGTCTTGAATTGTTCTGCTGGGGATTACATCGTCATTAAAGTAAAAATCCGTCATTTCCGCATGGAGAGTTGATTATGTGAGCCGTGGTGATGCAGGCGAACAGGCTACGTCCTAACGCACCGGGGCATGAAAAACAAGTAGACACAAACTCCCACTGCCTTCTGTCCAGATTCCGGCCATTCATATCTTAGCAAGCACCAAAACGACCTCGCACAGCTCCAATGAACATCACATAACATTTATTCACTTTACAAAGAGCCTGTGGGGAAATATGTAATTTAGCAATGCAAAAAAGTTAGAAAATAATTTAGCCCACATCCCACTTATTGCTCTCTCACACAAGCAGAGAATTTCCTGGGGGAACATTACACACACGCCAAAGGATAAGCAATTCTCCTTTATTCATTATCTATTTCCACACAGATAGAATTCTTTTATGAGAGATGATTAAAATTACACAGCACAAGGAATATAATGAAGCATTTGTTTTGCTTTGATAATGATTAGTTCAACACAGCAGTTAATGTCCTTGGAAGCAGAGTGAGAAATGTGTGGGAGGCATTTGGGGGAGAGGTATGAGAGCTGAGGGCTCATGGGCCCCCAAGCTCCTGCAGCATCAAATCTTTCTCCGCCATTTACCGACCCTACTGTGTGTTTACCTTCTTTTTTGGGTGAATAATAGGATTTATAGGATTGCATCTAGTTCTATGGAAAAAAGAGAATTGGTTTTATAGTTATGTCTCTGGAGATTGCTGAGCTTGATGCCATGAGGGGGAAAACATCCCCTAAAAAATGTTTTAGACCAAGCACAAAAGTATATTGATAAATAACAAAAAATAGCCATTTTGTTTCTCATGAGCTAAAAATCAAAAATAAATCTGATGAAAATTACAATCACACAATGGACGCAGAATGTCACATAGGCCGAGGAAAAAAAGGCTAAAATAAATGTTATTTACTTCCATTCGGGAACAACAAGGGTCTGAGCTGATCCTGCAGAGACCATAGAGATGGTGAAACAGCTTTCTTCAGGTCAGAGAAAATGCCCCTAAAAATTCTTGTGCACATTTCTGTTCAAGACACCCTTTAATATTTACCATAGAAATTCTAAAACTGAATATGTTGAAGCGGCACAGTTATTTTCCCCAGGTTAAAAGATTGACCCAGAAGGGTATAAAATGGCCATATTCAATAAGAAATGCCCTCAGTGCCTTTGGTGCAGCCCCTTCCTTGGTCAAACCTTGACACTGATGAGCTCTGTCAGGTCTGATAATGAGCTCTCGATGCCTCACCAAACGCACCCATCGGGCCCAACTCAAGCCCTTCGAAGACTGAAGTCCCAGCTCACATCTGTCAGTGTCACAATCAACCGTGAGAAAGGCCTGTGAAATCAAACACACTCAGAGCCCAAGGATCAAAGGCTCCCACTAAACCGCAGCATGCGTCACCGCGACAACATCAATAAATAAAGCCCAGAGCTACACATTCAATATTTCATCGATCAGTCATTGTTCAGCAATCAGTGATAAAAGCAATGGGCAGGAGAAACTTGCAGCAGACAGAGTGGGTATCGACTGGTGCAATAAAAGTGTAAACTTACCTCCTCGTCCGGGCTGCATCAGGATCACTTAAAAATTATTATTAATAATTATTAATAAATAATAAATAATGTGGGTTTTCCCGAATGATAACTTTGATTACTACATTAAACCTTATTGTTGGTGTCATTTTAACTACTGCTGCTTTGACTCCACTCAAACATCCCATCAATCGTTTCCAGGCTTGTATTGTGTAGTTGTGCAAATCGACTTTTTTGAGCTTTCAAGCATGTTACAACATTGCATCATAATCTGTAATATTAATCTAGTGCTTTATAGTTTACACATTTGTGCAAAAACAAAAACAATTAAAGCCGCAAGCGGCGTCGAACGGCCCTCGCCGCACCGCGCGACTCCCCGCACCGCACGCACCACCCCGCACCAAGCCACCCCGCATCACGTCGCCCTGCACCACGCCGTCCCGCACCACGCCGCTCCACAAGGCCCCGCACTACGCCGCACCACGTCGCACCACACCTTACCACGCAGCACCGCGCAAAGGAGGTGGCACCGCCGTGTGATGATTTGTTCCCGTAGCCATAGAAGATTGTTAGTCAAATTGTAATGAATATGATAAGTAGAGCTGGTTTGGCTCCCCATGTCAATTTTGACTCAGTCTGAAGGGGGCGCTAATGGGCCTATTTCAAATATTTCACTTTCACCTGACCTAAACCCTGGAGTTGAACATTGGATTTAAGTTTTGTGCAAATCAGACTTTGTTTGTGCAAACGGGAAAAAAAATTATGTTGTCAAAAACGGCCAAAAAAACCCTCACATTTTGCAGCTCCGCTGCTCAAACAACGTATCACTGATCAAAATTCCCTGAAGTAATTTTGAAAGTAAATGTGTTGAGATGATTTGGAACAATTTTGAGGCCAATCGGTGAAACGGCCGAGGAGGAGTCGCTTTCCAACCGACGTGTATGAAAATGATTGGTTTTCATTTTTCCATTTTGCAATGAAATTTATGGGCTTCCTGTTTATCATAATAAGAATGTTTCCATGTCTTGACTTGACGAACATGTGTTCCAAATTACTTGGTTCTACAATAATTTTGACCTCGAACCCCTCCCATAGGATTTTTTGAATTGGCTGTTGTAGGTGGCGCTATAGAGCCAATTTCAAAATTTTAACTTTCAAATGACCTAGACCCAAGAGTTGAAAACACCGAATTTCATGGCTCTACGACAAACTTGACCTCTGAAACTCCCATTGGCTGTTGTAGGTGGCGCTGTTCTGGCATTTTTTGAGTCCCATAAAAATAAACACCAAAATATCAAATTTTTCACCAGGTCTAATGTTTGGTCAAAATTTTACAACTTTTCATGCATGTTCAAGGGGTGAAATTAAGGCTCAAAGTGCAGAATTTGACATCTCTCGAGCAAAAACAATAGGCCCTTTCCCCGTTTGGGGCTCGGGCCTAATTAAAATTCTTCCCCTGGTGGTGACATAGGGAGGTTTGTTTCACAATGTTTTAACACATTATTTGTAATTATTAGTAGGATATTGTTTAATATTTTAAAACAAGAGATGGCAAAGTAAAAGCATCATTGTAGTTTATATTTCAAAAATAATGAATAATACTTCTTCTTTAAGGAGAGGTAAACGTGATCTACAGAATGTGACTCATGTGGCAGGTGGAACCTGGCAACATGAGAATGATCCAAACTTTTCTGTGACATCTCACAGCATTGTTCATCAGACATGTTTCGTCTGGTGTAGTGTGAATTATCTTTGTAACATCTCTTACACCCGTAGGACTGAAAACAAGGCTGCGCTGGGAGCTGGTGAAGCTCTATACAGCTGTGTAAAAGTGAGCTCCTGCTGAAGCCACTGGGGGCTATTTGTCCCAGTGATTATTTTCTGCTCAGCTCTCGCATCATGTTCGGCTTCATCGCTGTTTGGCTCTTATCACAGTAAACAACAGTCTCTGGGGTAATTTAATTGTACAAAAAAAACCAGCACAATGTCGCTATTTCATATCAAACAGCTGAAAACTGCAAACTCATAAATACCTCCGGGTTTGGACCAAAGACACAAAGATGCTTTACTGCACTTTTTCCATTCTAATGTGATGTGGGAATTAGAACTGATTATATTAACAAACTGTTTGCCTACAGATATTATCAACAACCTGTTTCCTCATATTTCTCACCTCCTTCACACATGGTTCAACACTGAACAGGATCAGACACAAACTCTGCATGTTTCAGGTCGATTGTAATTTTTAAATCAAAATAAAGTAAAATAGTAAACCATTTTAAGTATACTGAAAATTGGCCTGTTGGAAATATTAGCTATGAATCATTCACTTTAAGCGCTTTTTGAGTGACGGTGCAAACTTCACTCTGAGCAAAAAGAACATCTTCTCTAAAGTTTCCAAACAGACAGGACCTCTGCTCTGATGTATGATTGCTGCAGGCTCTCACATTTAAATGCTAATGCTTTTGCGCAGCCAGTGGACAACTATCTGAGAAGAGCTGTTCGGGTTAGAGACAGCTATGGAACAAAATGACCCCCGTGACATAATCAGTAGTCTTCCAAGTCATATATAGACCTCCACATATACAGTCATATACAGACTTCCATAATATAGGACATAGACACTACTTTCATATTTGTTATCCTGTATTCACCTCCACTTTGCATTTTAAGTGATGCAACCATTTACAGTGCCTTGCGAAAGTATTCGGCCCCCTTGAACCTTTCAACATTTCGCCACATTTCAGGCTTCAAACATAAAGATATAAAATTTAAATTTTTTGTCATGATTCAACAACAAGTGGGACACAATCGTGAAGTGGAACGACATTTATTGGATAATTTAAACTTTTTTAACAAATAAAAAACTTTCAGTGCAGCAAACTCACTCCAGAAGTTCAGTGAGGATCTTTGAATGATCCAATGTTGTCCTAAATGACTGATGATGATAAATAGAATGCACCTGTGTGTAATCAAGTCTCCGTATAAATGCACCTGCTCTTTGATAGTCTCAGGGTTCTGTTTAAAGCGCAGAGAGAACCATGAAGACAAAGGAACACACCAGGCAGGTCCGAGATACTGTTGTGGAGAAGTTTAAAGCCGGATTTGGATACAAAAAGATTTCCCGAGCTTTAAACATCTCAAGGAGCACTGTGCAAGCAATTATATTGAAATGGAAGGAGTATCAGACCACTGCAAATCTACCAAGACCCGGCGGTCCCTCCAAACTTTCATCTCAAACAAGGAGAAGACTGATCAGAGATGCAGCACAAGAGGCCCATGATCGCTCTGGATGAACTGCAGATGACTACAGCTGAGGTGGGAGAGTCTGTCCATAGGACAACAATCACAATGCAAAACGATATGTTTGGCGTAAAAGCAACACAGCTCATCACCCTGAACACACCATCCCCACTGTCAAACATGGTGGTGGCAGCATCATGGTTTGGGCCTGCTTTTCTTCAGCAGGGACAGGGAAGATGGCTATAATTGATGGGAAGATGGATGGAGCCAAATACAGGACCATTCTGGAAGAAAACCTGTTGGAGTCTGCAAAAGACCTGAGACTGGGACGGAGATTTATCTTCCAACAGGACAATGATCCAAAACATAAAGCCAAATCTACAATGGAATGGTTCACAAATAGATGTATCCAGGTGTTAGAATGGCCAAGTCAAAGTCCAGACCTGAATCCAATCGAGAATCTGTGGAAAGAGCTGAAGACTGCTGTTCACAAACGCTCTCCTTCCAACCTCACTGAGCTCGAGCTGTTTTGCAAGGAAGAATGGGAAAGAATTCCAGTCTCTCGATGTGCAAAACTGATAGAGACATACCCCAAGCGACTTGCAGCTGTAATTGCAGCAAAAGGTGGCGCTACAAAGTATTAGTGCATGGGGGTCGAATAATATTGCACGCCCCACTTTTCAGTTTTTTATTTGTTAAAAAGTTTAAATTATCCAATACATTTCGTTCCACTTCACGATTGTGTCCCACTTGTTGTTGATTCTTTAAAAAAAAATTTTTTTTTATATCTTTATGT
The DNA here is from genome assembly GCA_964034765.1 of Knipowitschia caucasica. NCBI lineage: Eukaryota > Metazoa > Chordata > Actinopteri > Gobiiformes > Gobiidae > Knipowitschia > Knipowitschia caucasica. The sequence continues at coordinate 22,356,155 of OZ035835.1, forward strand.
TTGAAGCCTGAAATGTGGCAAAATGTTGAAAGGTTCAAGGGGGCCGAATACTTTTGCAAGGCACTGTATATGTGGTATAATGGCTCTTTCAGTTTGAGCATATGGAGGTAGAAATTGCTTTGTGGCTTTTGACGAAATGTTCAAGGTGCAAGTGACAAGCTTTTGCGATACTTTATTTATTGGGGGAATTCAGGTGACTGTCGGCAGCTGAGAACACAGATAAGAGAAATTTACATGGAATCCAAAATAGTAACCTGTAATCTATACATGATAATCCAGGACTCTTGTGTTCATCATTTGACAGAAATTTGATTTTGACTTGTGATGAGGTCCTGATCCAGCAGAAATGTCAGGTCAGCTAGATGTCCTTGGTCATGATGGTCAGGTGTAATCAAACAGAACCACCAGGTAGAGGTGGAGTTCAGGTGGGATTAGGTAGATCAGATCTGGATTCCTCCGTCATTTCCTTGACCAGGCGCTAGATGACCAGCTCAGTGGTTGTCTGGTAGATGGGGATCTCCCTCAGAGCCCTGGTGCCGCTGTCTGGGGCTCTCCTGGAGTGTACCTGGGGACAAACTGCTTCCTCAAGCCTTTCCACTAGTGCAGGAGTGTCAAACCAGTCCCAGAAAGGGCCGGTTCTAGTTCTGCGCTGGTTCTGTGGACACCTCATATGGACCAATGCCAATGTGTTTTCTGTTTTATTTCTTGTGTTACAACTGTTTGAGTCTCTGATTTGTGTTGGCAAATTCTATGTTTAAAGTCTTCTGAGATAAGTATTGTTGTTGTGATTTAGGGCTTAAGAAGAGTACATTGAATTGAATTGAAATTTAACTTGATGAAAACATTGGTGTCTGGTAGGCTCCTGTTCGGTTAGAGCGAAAACCTGAAGCCAGCCCAGCCCTTTGTTGTTGTTGATTACAGCCCTACTTTGAACAAATCACGCTCAACATTCTGAAAACAATATTAGTATTTCTCGTTGGACCTGCCCTGTGCTTTTATGTCACACTTGAAAAAGCTATCACAGATCAGATATGCTTTGCATTTTGTTGGAATGGTTGTAGCTGCCCTTATGTAGATAGTGTGCTGCGCTCTGTCACTGCTTGAGGAGCTACTGGCTCCGAGAGAGAGAGGGGAAAAGGTGACGACAGAAATGTAGAGGATTTACAGAAAGCAGTAAGAAGATGGATGTGAACAGAGCAGAGGTGGATCTGAGTCTTCTCCGGTGTGCGCTGCTTACTAATGACCAGGGCTCAACAAAACAATCTCATGAGACAGCAATGTTTTCAGAAATAACCAATATTGAATCTGTTTTGAGAGAGCTATTGGGAAAATGCTGGGATAAATCAACAGCGATTGAGGCCCATGATCTAAAGAGATGACACTTTCTACACTGTCTATGGTACGTGTTTATCTGTAGCATCTAGAATGAAAACTTGGCATCTGAACAAACCGTGTAATCTTGAGAAAGCCCCTGTGTCCACAATAATTAAATGATTGTTTACATGTATGGCCTCAGTGTATCTGGTTGTGAATGCACAGCTGAAGGTCAGTTCTCAGAGGTCGCGCACACAGCCTCATCTATGATCAGCTGACTGTGATAGGGATAAGAGCTGCACTTGACCGATGTGGAAGTGCACTCTCTACTGAAGCGTTCGCCACACTCTAGACTCACCGTTGGAATAATGCCATGTTTTATTCATGTGCTCTTTACCATGAGGGAAGAGCAATCAGCAGAGGAGGAGGGCCAGTGAGCGTGCAGCAGCCGCAGCAGGAGGTGAAGTGTCGAGCAAGATCCTCCTCATCACAAGGTCCAGGACTGCTCTCTGTTACCACCCGCTTCAGATCATTGGATCACTGGTCAGAAACCAGATCTAACATTTTGTAAAGTGTTTCTATGTTTGATATATTTATATATGAACATTATGATATTTAGATATGTATATCCCACAGTTTAGTGCTATTTTCAAAGATTGAGGCACACATCTCTCTACTTTCTCCTGACCGCAGCCAACAAGACTTTGGGTCACAAACTAATTCTGAAAAAGTGTCAAAAGAAAAAGTCAAATCTGGCTGACAGCCAAGTTATTATGAACAAAACATTTTATGATTTAGTGGTGGATTTTATTGAAACAAAATAGACTGGACTTGATTTATTTGCTTGGGATCATTAGTCTCAAACAGCAAAATCTAAGACTTATTTTTTATTGTAACGGCTTGGGAATGCTTTTATCCTTAATCTTGGATCGTAAGCACTATAGACTGCTTTCCTTCAATTGTGTAGATGTTGTCAGACCTTGTCTTTTTTGGCATATTGGTCAATGTGGTCTACACTGCACTTGTAACCAGCGTTCAACAAATAGTTTTCCAGAACCAATGTGGATTAGTTGAGTCTATTTTTATCCCAAAAAACCATAGTAACCTATAGGAAATTGTTTCTGAATGACCATAATCATTCCCTCATAGATCACCTTCTCTAACTTCTCTGTAGGCGTGTCACCAGAGGAAGAATGAGAATTGTGGAGTAATATCACATAAACCTAAATACATATCCAATGTGGGATCATGAGGATCAAAGATCAGATTCAGATTCATTTTATTCGCCATTTGCAGTAACACTACATTGGAATACATTAGTAAAAGTTCCCAGTGTGCACAGGACAAGTACAGACATAAAACAACATTAAAAGACAAAAATAAAACCAATTTTAAAAACAGTAAACAAATGTCACTGTGAAGTTGACCAACTAAAACAGATCTATACAAGTGCAAAAACATTAAAGTGCTCTATTCAAACTGATAACAGCTCGTGGAAAAAAACTATTAGCGTAACGAGATGTCCTGCCTCTCAGAGAACAGTATCTTCTGCCAGAGGGAAGAAGCTAGAACAAGGCTTTTCCTGGGTGGCCAGAAGAGTCATTGATAATTCTCAGGGCACTGTTAAAAAGTCTGGATTGATAAAGAGCCTCCAGAACAGGAAGCTCACAGCCCACGGTCCTCTTAGCAGAGTGGAGCACCTTGTTTAAAGCTCTCTTTTCTTTATCTGTGATGTTTCCAAACCACACAGACACAGAACCAACAAGTAAACTCTCAATGGTGCAGCGATAAAAGTTAAGCAGAATCTTAGAGTTATTGGTAAATTGTCTAAGTTTCCGCAGGAAGTAGAGACGCTGACGAGCTTTCTTTACGACTCGGTCAGTGTTTTTAACCCATTTCAGGTCATAAGACAGAGTTAGACCCAGAAACTTACACTCCTCTACAATCTGCACTTGGGAGTTATCGATTGCGACAGGCAAATGAGAACTATTGCGACTAAAATCAAAGACCAGTTCACATGTTTTGGATGCATTCAGCTGGAGGTTGTTAGCCTTACTCCACTGAACCACGTTTTGGATCTCGGCTCTATAAGACGATTCATCGTTATTACTGATTAGACCGATGATGGTGGTTTTAAGGATCAGGTTAGAGTCTGAGGAAGACACACAATCATGAGTGTACAGTGTAAAAAGTAAAGGACTCAAAATACATCCCTGAGGAGAACCAGTGCTCACAGAAACAACATCTGAAAAACAGTCATTGATTTTCACTTTCTGAGATCTGTCAGTTAAAAAGCTATAGATCCATTTACACATGGCAACACTTGGAGACATGAGTTTTTCAATCTGTTTACCTGGGACAAGACAATTAAAAGCAGAGCTATAATCAATGAACAGCATTCTTGCAACAGATTTACTATTGTCCAAGTGACTGTAGACAGACTTCAGAGCAAAGGAGATGGCATCCTCCACACTCCTGTTCTGTCTGTAAGCAAACTGGAGCGGGTCAACACTCACAGGGATCTGGCTCTTAAAGAAGCCCAACACAAGCCGCTCAAAAGTCTTCATTAGGACAGAAGTGAGGGCCACAGGACGATAGTCATTAAGGCATGTCACAGGAGTTTTCTTAGGAACTGGGATAATGGTCGACTCTTTAAAGCAGTTCGGCACAGTACAGTTCCTTAGCGACAGGTTGAAAATGTCTGTTAAAACAGGAGCAAGTTGCTCAGAGCACAGTTTCAGGACACGGGGTGGGATGCCGTCCGGGCCAGGGGCTTTCCGGACAATGGTGCTGGACAAGACCCGCTGGACTACCTCCTGAGTCACGGTGAACGCACCTTGATTGAGACAATCAGGAAAGACAGTAGGACAGGCATCAGCGGATTCGAAGCGGCAGTAGAACGAGTTCAGCTCATTAGGCAGAGCTGGGCCAACAGATCCGATTTTCCCAGCACTAGGTTTCCAGGACGTGATGGCTTTAATACCGCTCCACATGCGCCGAGGGTCATCTTCCTTGAAATAACCCTTTAACCTGTCCCCGTAACTGCGCTTTGCAGATTTAATAGAACGTTTCAATGCGTAACAGGATAGCTTATAGGAAACTGTATCGTTAGATTGAAACGCCAGAACACGCTCATGAAGTTTTTGTTTCACTTCCGCGTTCATCCAAGGGTTTTGACTGAGATGTTCTTTAATGACCTTCTGTGGGACACAACAGTCAATACAGAAGCGTATGTATCCAGACACCGCGTCACAGAATTCATTAACATCCTCTGACTGAAACACAGACCAGTCAGTGGCATCAAAACACCCTTGTAGCTTCATGCTAGCCTCCTCGGACCAACACTGCACAGTGCGTGAGGTTGGTTTATGTTCCCTGCTCCTCTGAGTGTATGAGGGAAGAAGGAGAACAGAGGAGTGGTCGGACTTTCCAAATGGAGGTCTGAGACTGGACCTGTAAGCTCCCTTCACGTTACTGTAGCAGTGATCCAGGATCTGTGCTCCTCTTGTAGCTCGAGTCACATGTTGGTAGAAATTTGGGAGTACAGTCTTTAAATTACATTTGTTAAAATCCCCAGCGACAATGATCACTGCATTAGGATGAGCAGTCTCGTATTTATGAAGGATCTCGCTCAGATCCTGTAGTGCTACAGTATAGTCCGCTCGTGGGTGGATGTAAACAGCGCATAAAAATATCACAGAAAACTCCCGCGGAAGATAAAAAGGGCGACAGCTCAAGACCAGGCATTCCAGATTGGCAGTACATGTATGGTTCACGATGCGAGTATCCGTGCACCAGCGCTGATTAATTAAAAAGCACACACCTCCACCTCTGGATTTCCCCGTGGTCTCCTTTTCTCTGTCCGCGCGGTGAACGGTGAATCCCGGGGGCTGTACAGCAGAGTCCGGGACGTTCGTGTGGAGCCACGTCTCGCTGAGACAGAATACAGCACAGTCTCGGGCCTCTCGCTGGCACTGGATACGACACAGGAGCTCGTCCGTCTTATTGGGCAGAGACTGTACATTCGCCATGTAGATGGAGGGCAGAGCGGTCCTGCAGGAGCGGCATCTCACGAGCAGACCGCCTCGTTTTCCCCGGTGTCTGCGCCTCCTACGTCAGCTCCCGGTACCCAGCTCCACAACGCGGAGAGCACGGTGGAGACGCCCAGTCCCCCCGCTCTGTTCGCGGCCATTGCCGCGGCCCGCCTGCCATGTTTGACGGGCCTCACGAGTGGGGCACTCAATGAAGTCCAAGCACCTCAGTTCGGGTAAGACCTGCGATACTCCGCAAGCTCGGTCCCGAATGTAGATAAGTGTCTCTCGGTCGTACTTCACGGTGGCAAGTGTATCACAGACGAATATAAACAACATAGAACAGACAGTGCACACCAGAGCTCTTATTGAGGCGCCCTGACCCGGCGCCATCTTGCTCTGAAGAAAGGACATAATGGCAGGTAAAAAGTGTTTTGAATTTTCTGTTTTTAAAGGTGTATTTAATTTAACGTAGAAGGTGGTTGAACAGAAAAATAAATGATCATCTGATGAAAGCAAAGGTTTCATATTTCACAAACAAAAACTTCAGTAGACAGTACTGACATGCTCGTCATAAACAATACATAGTTCCTACATGACGTCACTACATACGGGGATTTGCCGACCCGGCGACATTTGTGTTGGCATTCTGTGGGCAAAACAATAGAAAAAGAAGCTGAAACGTGTTAATGTCGTGATAAAGTTGAAAATGGTCATCTCCTGCTGGGTCAATGGATGTTCAAATCGTGCCGGAGGTTCCGTTAAACTTGGATTTTACAGTATACCCATCATTAGACTTCATGAATGTGAGAAGACTAAGCTTTTGTCAGAACAACCACGGAGGTTATGGCTTGCGAAGATAAACAGGCAAGAAACTCCCTCAAAACACGCAAGAATATGCTCGGAGCACTTTGTGTCAGGTGCGTATCGTATCTTATGTGTTGACAGACGTAATTTACTCAGTACTAACTTGTGTATGCTGATATCTGGTAACTTGAGAGTTTCATTATTTAGCGTTAGATTACTTTATTATGAGGAGGATCGGTGTCGCGTCCGAGGCTCTCGAGGGCAACGTAAATGTATTAAATAGATAATAATAGTTCTATGGTGGGCTAAAACAATGTTCACAAACAGCATTGCTTCTGTAAAAAGATCTGTGTCATAAAATAAACTGCTCTTTACGCCTGGAAAAATCAGTTGCCCACCATTCACCAAAACATACGGTCAAAAACGCCGAAATAAACAATAACAGCAATCCAGAGTGTCCGTGTGGCATTAGCATTAATTAAATTAATTGTTAATATAATTAAAATAATTAAATGGAGCTCCAACTGGTATTAAATCTAAAGTTTTTGAGAAATGTTTGCATTGCTTGTTAATTTTTGCTGCATAATTTGATCAAATATGTAAAACATGTCCGTAGCACGTTAAACTGTGGTGCCATTGTATTAATATACAATTATTTGCTCAAAAGTTGCCCTTTTTTTTCCAATTTGCGTTTGAATATCTACATTTATTCTCATTCTTCTGTTTAATGGAATGCACAAACACAGCAGCGTGCCATCAAAGATGGCGTCTCCGAGGAGGTCATGTGACATTCATTGGTCTGTGGGAACTATGTATACAAGGATTGTATTACGGTCGAGATGCTGTCCACGTTCCGTCGGTCCATACATTAAAGACTTCCTTCAAGTATTCTGCCTTTACTAGTGTAAGGGAACTAGCTTTACAGATAGTGAACAGTCTTCAATAAAGGACCAGAAGCATCTTGCTGTAGTTGGTGTGTTTTTACTGATTGACTGTAAAACTGTAACATACAGAAAAACAAAATAGGCATATTACAGTCTTATTGTGGCATACAAACAATGCAAATGTAAAATAAAATGGCTAAACCATGAAAGTCAAAAAGATCGCTAAACGAAGGTTAGCACGATGCTAATTTGTATGGGAAATGCCATAGGGATGCTCCGCTATTAGCGCTGAATATATTTTAACAAATAATCAGATTAAATCATGCTACAATGACTAAATTTGGAGACTAACTGAAGCTAGTACTGTATTAATACACATACTTACAGACAGATATTTTTTAAGAGCCAAAAGAAAATGTTAAGAGACAAACACTGTGGAGTTGGATTAGCTGTTAAGATTGTTAGCTGCAAACTGAACTACGGTAGCTCTGCATGGACAAACACAAGAACTCAAAACACAGGAATACCCACAAGGGGGCAGAACACTCCTCGCCTGGTATACTGCTATACCACTATTAACTTTTAAATAATAACACCATTTCTGAAACAGGTCTTGTGTAAATCTTGGCAGTCCATCCATCCATCCATTTTCTTCCCCTTAATCCATTTCTGGGTCGGGGGGGTGGCAGACAGAGTTGCACCCAGTACACTTTGCACCAGCCCCTCACTGATCCTCCTGCAGGTGGTGAGTCCACAGGAGCTGAGATCTTTCAGCGGGAGCTTCAGGCAAAGTGGGGTTAAGTGTCTTGCCCAAGGACACAACGACAGCAGTCATCAGAGGGAGTCGTGAAGTAGGTCTTATGGTGGGCTCGAACCCACGACCTTCAGGTTCAAAGGCCAATGCTCTACCAACTGAGCTACTGCCGCCCAATCTTGGCAGTACCTCCTTTAATTACGCGTACATCTACTTTTCGCACTCTCTTATCTCGACCAGGATAAGTGTTCACGATAAGTCCAGTGGGCCATTCGTTTCTTTTGACCTGAGAGTCTTTGAGGAGAACGACGTCACCAATGGCTAAGTTGGGTTGATCAACTTGCCATTTCCTTCTTGGTTGAAGAGTAGCAAGATACTCTTGTCGCCATCGTTTCCAGAATGAGTTGGCAAGGCTTTGAACCTGTTGCCACTGCTTACGGTACAAGTCTTTTGAATCAAAATCTCCAGGTGGAATAGAGACGGGACAGATCTTCTGAGTGAGAAGGGCGCTTGGCGTCAGCAAGTCGGGTTGGTGGGGGTCGGATGACACGGGTACTAGTGGACGACCATTCATTATGGCTGCTACCTCTGCCATGAGTGTTACGAGTACTTCATGAGTCAGGTTTGGAGAGTGGACTTTCATCAGCATGGCGTCCAAAATACGTCGGGCCACTCCGATCATTCTTTCCCATACCCCTCCCATGTGAGAGGAATGAGGTGGGTTGAACTTCCAAGTGCATGTCTCATTCTTTAGGTAGGATTGAAGCTCCGGATCGTCAGAACTTATCTGGAGCTCTTTGCACGCTCCAACAAAGTTCGTTCCACAGTCGGACCGAAAGAGCTTGGTTGGGCCTCTTATGGCTAGAAACCTTCTGAGAGAATTTATGAAGCTCGAAGTTGAGAGGGACTCAATTACCTCAATGTGAACTGCTCGTGTGACTAAGCAGGTAAACATCACTGCCCAGCGCTTGTTCTCCAACTCTCCACCTCTTGTCCGGCGGATAGTGATGTTCCACGGTCCAAACACATCTACTCCGACATGTGTGAAAGGAGGAGCTTGGGTGAGACGATCGGCTGGAATGTCTGCCATTTTTTGTTGCTGCATGTTTCCTCGTAGCCTGCGGCAGGTGGTGCATTTATTGATCTGATTTGACACCAGCCTTTTTCCTCCAAGGATCCACAGTCCGGCAGACCTGATGGCTCCTTCAGTGATGTGTCTGCCTTGATGCGCAACCTGTTCATGGTAAAATCGAACCAGTAAAGTGGCAATGTGATGCTTTTTTGGGATAACAATGGGTTGACTTTGTTCTTGAGTGATTTCTGCAGAAGACACACGTCCTCCTACTCGCACCAGTCCTTCTTTGTCCAAAAACACATTAAGATTTTTTAGCACACTGTGTATTGATAGTTCCTCTCTGTTGTTCATTGTTTTGATTTCCTTTTCAAATGTCTCGCCTTGAACAGTTTGTATAATTATTAACTTTGCTTGTGTTAGAATGTCCATTTTTGGTTTGTTTGTCTCAGGAACCTTTGATAGATCTGACCTTTCGAATGAGTGTGGCGATAGCTCGTGTAAGACGATTCCAACTGGAGAAGCGCTCAAACCTGTGTGAGTCGAGTGATTTTGTTACAGATGTGGTTGCAAATGTTGAAACTTGTGGGCGGACTTCAATGTCTGTGGTAGGTTCAACAAGTTCAAAGCTGTCCATTTGCACAGGACACGCTCCATCAACTTTTCTTAAAAAGTCAGGTCCGGTGAACCAGTTTGTAGAGCTTAGTATTGAAGCTGGCACATGCCGTGTTCCATGATCAGCGGGATTGCTTTCCGTGCTCACAAAGTGCCATTGACTGGGCTCAGATGACTTTCTGATACGAGCAACCCGGTTAGCGACATAGACGTAGAATCTCCGGCTGGTATTGTTGATGTAGCCTAGGACAACTCGGCTGTCAGTGAAGTATTTCACTTTTTGAATTTCAATGTCCAGTTCATCTTGTGTCATGTCCGCCAGCTCTACCGCCAAAACAGCAGCGCATAACTCCAAGCGAGGCACCGTGTGGATTTGTCTGGGGGCTAATTTGGATTTACCCATGCAAAAGCCTACATAGATGTGGCCATCAGTGTCAGTGACTCGAAGATAAGCAACAGCAGATATAGCTGATGTTGAAGCGTCTGCAAAAACACACAGCTCTTTTTGACAGAAAGATTGCAGTGAACTGTTTACATACTGTCTGGGGATTTGTAGTTTCTCGAGGTCGACAAGTGAATCTTTCCAGGCTTTCCACTGTGACTCGTTTTCTGCTGGCAGTGGAGTGTCCCATTCACAGTTCTCTGAGCAGAATTCTCTGATGAGAGATTTGCCTTGCATGATGATGGGGGCAGCAAACCCAAGGGGATCATACAAGCTGTTAACAGTGGAGAGGATGCCCCTTCTTGTGAATGGCTTGTCTTCTCGTGACACAAGGAAGGTGAAACAGTCATTTTGCAAATCCCAGTTAAGCCCTAAACTTCTTTGCAAGGGCAGGGGCTCTGAGCCAAGGTCGAGGTTTTTCAGTTCCTTTGCACGTTCTTCAGATGGGAACGCTTCCATTACAGTTGGAGGCTATCTTGTGCAAGCGGATGTTGGAAGCTGCAAGCATGTCTTTGGTGCTTTTCAGAATCTGTATGGCAATGGCGTCTGAGGGAAAGGAGGCCAGTCCGTCGTCGACATAAAAATTCTTAAGAACGAACTGTTTGGCTTCATCAATGTAGTCCTCCTGTGCATCCAGAGCCGCCCTCCTGAGGCCGTATATTGCTATGGCAGGAGACGGGCTGTTTCCAAACACATGTACAGTCATCCTGTATTCTCTGATGACTTTTGTGGGATCGTTACCTTCGTACCACAGGAAACGGACAAATTCGCGGTGGTCCTCACGAATGACGAAACAATAGAACATCTGCTCTATGTCTGCAGTGATCGCCACGTTTTCTCTGCGGAACCTCAAGAGTACCCCGATAAGAGTGTTGTTCATATCTGGGCCGCTCAACAAAACGTTGTTCAGAGAAGTGTCTTCATGAATGGCACTAGAGTCAAATACTACACGTATCTGGGTTAGTTTGCGAGCATGGTAAACCCCGAAAAACGGTAAGTACCAACATTCCTTGTATTTGTCGATTGGCGGGACGGGTTCTGCATGTCCTGACTCAAACATTTTCTGCATGAAGTTGAAGAAATGTTCTTTCATGTGGGGCTTTTTATCCAATGTGCGACACAATGAATTGAGACGTTTGACAGCTTGGTCTCGGTTGTTGGGTAGTCTGCGCCTGTTTGTTTTGAAGGGTAGTGGCGCCACCCAGCTGTTGGACTCATCCATGAACACTTGCTCATCCATGATCTCCAGGAAACGTTCATCCTCCACCGACATGGCAGGTTTGTCATCATGTGGGGTTCTCATGAATAGTTTCTTGCTGAGACAGTCGTTTTCATCCATGTAAATCAAGCTGTTCATGTTCAAAGAGCTGAAAGGGCCGTCCGAGCCCAAGACTTTTTCTTTGACATGAAATGAGTTGGGGCAAGAGTCCAAGAGAGACGTGCGTCCATTGTTCAACACTGCTGTGCGGTAAACACTGACTTTACTAGGCACATGAGCCCCCCCAAGGCAGACCTCACCTATTATGACCCAGCCAAGGTGAAGGCGCTGGGCGTATGGGGCATCATGGGAGCCGTTGTAGTGTTCTCTGACCTTGTGCACTCTTGGTATGTCTCGGCCGAGGAGGACCAGTATCGAAGCATTTGGGTCCAATTCTGGAATCTTGTTCGCCAAGTGCTTGAGGCGAGTGTGGTGCTTTGCAACCTCTGGTGTCGGGATCTCAGATCGATCATCTGGGAGCATGTCACACTCGATTAAGGTGGGGAGCTGGGCACTAGTATTGCCGTCTAGAGACTCTACAACAAACCCGTCAGCTTGGCGTGCCATTGTTTCGTCTACACCTGAGCAGGTTTTGAAAGTGTAAACCTTAGCGTCTGTGTTAACGTTGAAGATCTCAAAGAATTCTGTCCTTGCTAAAGATCTATTACTCTGCTCATCTAACACAGCATAGACTTTCACGGCCTTTTCTCTGTGTCCAGCTGGATAGATGTTCACTAGACAGATTTTGGAGCATGAGCGTGAGCTGTTACCTTTGCCGCAGATTGCTGTACATTTGGACACAAGGGCTTGGGTGGAACTTTCTGGTTGCTCCCCGCCATGCTCATCTGGGGCTGCAGAGTCTGGAGCTTGAGTTTTCCACCGGGCGGGTCCAGGGTGTAGCGCGGTGACATGGCGGTCACTTTTTACACTCATAGCACTGTACACTTGTGTCACAGTCTTTTGCCATGTGGTTGACGGAGGAACAGCACTTGTAACAAATGTTATTTTCTTTCAGAATAGCTTTTCTCTCATCCAAGGTCTTTGCTCTGAAACCGCGGCACTTGCGGAGGGAGTGCGGTTTGTTGTGTAGTGGACATTGTTTATCTGGATCAACCACCTTTTGGTCTTGAGCATCGTGAAAGCCTTTGGTAGTAGTTACTTCAGTTTTGCGGACAGATACTGCAGTTTTGAAGTTGGGCTTGTTGAATCTTTCTGGCTTATAAGCGCTTGGGCCACAGGTGGAGAGCAAAGGGGCAAAGCTAGGGTCATTGAGAGTTTTAGCTTTGTCACACACAAATTTCACAAAGACAGGGAATGGCGGGTAGGACGCGTGGTTTTGCTCTTTGTAATAAGATGCTGTAGTGATCCATTTCTCCTGGAGATGGAATGGAAGTTTTTGGACAATAGGAGTGATGCCTCGGGACGTATTCAGGTAACTGAGCCCGGGTAGGAACCCGTCTACATGAGCAGCATCAAGCTCTGTAAGTAGATCCCCGAGCTCCCTCAACTTGTGATTTTCTCTGTTTGAAATCTTGGGAAAATCTTCCAACTTTTTTAGGAGAGCATTCTCTATTGCTTCAGAAGACCCATAGACATCCTCCAGTCTTTGCCACACCATCCTTACGCCAGCTGAAGCATCGTAGATGTGTACAGACCTTAATCGTTTTGCTTGCTCGGACGACTTGGGGCCTAACCACTTGCATAGGATATCTAACTCCTCTCTTGGGGATAAATGGAGTCCTTCTATTGAATTCAAAAAGGATGCCTTCCAGGCCCAGTAATTTTCAGGCTTATCATCAAATGTCAGGAGGCCTGAGCTTACCAACTCTCTGCGAACCAAATATTTGGCTAAGTCTGATGTGGCTGGGGAATTGGACTCATTAGCACTGATAACAGGGCGTGATGAAGGTGTTAATCTGGGCTGGAAGTTGGCTGACTGACCTGTAGAGCGTGGGTGGAATCTCTGGTCAGCAGCAATTGAGGTTGAATACTGGGTTTGGGGTGTGAAATAGTCATTTCTGAATAAGCTTTGGGCAACAAACCGATCTGCTCCAATTATGTTTCTATACTTTGGTGATTGCGCTACTGGTAGCTCTTGGAACTCAAATTCACTGTTCTCTCTGCTTTGTATGCTGTGCTCTTTGGCTTTACTTTGCACAAACTCACCACTGTTCTTTACTTGCTGAGCTGTTGGGAGCACAAGCGTGTTTGTTTGTGAGGAGTCAAAGCGGGTGTTGGCTGGCGGTGGCGGAGATGGATCTGGCTTGGGCTGGAAGATGTCGTTTCTTTCTGTAGGTAACTGCGTATCTCCATCTTCGTCCCCCGCTGCTGCCTCTAGGACCTCTGCTTCAGCATTGGCAGCTGCTGCTGCACTTTGTAGATTGTAGTTTGAGAAGGTCAGCGCTGAGTATTGCTTTCCTTTTTGTAGCTTCAGCTTCAATGTGGGCTTGTTGTTTAATTACCTCTGCCTCTCTTTCAGCGTATGATACCTGTGCTTGTGCGGCTGCTGCTTTAGCACGTGCTCTTGCTGCTAAAGCGCTTGCATTGGACCACTGACTAGTTCGGGACCGCTGACTGGCACGTGATACGGTCGAACAGTTTGATCTTGTTTCCCACAGGTCATCAGCGTTGCTGACTGTACTTTGTTTGTCGTTAGGAATCGGCAGTGTTGTCTTCTGTATCAACTTTTGACTGGCCTTCCATCTTGTCTTTTTACTATTCTGCCTTTACTACCCTTGATAAAACACAGTGGACCACCACCAGCAGCTGACATGACACCTCAGACCATCACTGACTGTGGGTACTTGACACTGGACTCCAGGCATTTTGACATTTCCTTCTCCCCAGTCTTCCTCCACACTCCGAAAAAAGTACTTTGGACCATTGAGCAACAGTCTAGTGCTGCTTTTCTGTAGCCCAGGTCAGACGCTTCTGCTGCTGTTTCTGGTTGTGGTTGCTGTAGCCCTGCACACGCCTGTGCACGATGGCTGTGGATGTTTCTGCTCCAGACTCAGTCCCCCAAGGTCTGGAATCGGCCCTTCTCCACCATCCTCCTCAAGGTCTCTTGGGGTGGTGCAGCGTTTTCTGCCACACTTTTTCCTTCCCACAGACTTCCCACTGAGGTGCCTTGATACAGCACTCTGGGAACAGCCTATTCGCTCAGAAATGTCTTTCTGTGTCTTACCCTCTTGCTTGAGGGTGTCAATGATCGCCTTCTGGACAGCAGTCAGGTAGTCTTACCCATGATTGCAGTCTTGAGTAATGAACCAGGCAAGTTTTTAAAAGCCTCAGGAATCTTCTGCAAGTGTTTAAAGTTAATTTGTTGGTTCAGATGATTAGGCTAATGGCTGGTTTAGAGTACCTTTTGCTAATTTTCTGAGATAGGGATTTTTGTTTTTTCTTTACTATTTTTGCCAAATTCGTCAATATTAAAACAATAAAAGGCTCGAACTACTTCAGTTGTGTGTAATGAATCTAAAATATATGAAAGTCTAATGTTTATCAGTACATTACAGAAAATAATGAACTTTATTACAATATGTTAATTTTTTGAGAAGGACCTGTATACACATAAATACAGAAGTTAATACATTTACATATATGTTTAAGAAATGGCAAAGGGGCACAGGCATCAGTGCTGTGTGTCTACATTCCATGGTAAATGTTTTTTTGATTATCAATATTGAAGTAATAACATTAGAAAGAAAAAATATTCAAAAGTACAGACAATTTATTTAGTTCTTTGCAATTTGAGCATTCTTTTTTTGGAGGGCTCCATGACAACGTCACTCCCATGATTCAATCTAATCGTTTTCTACTTAGATGAAGACATTTTCTCAGAAATGTCTGTGCTCCACTGTCTGTCTGGAGAGAAAAAAAACGTAATTGGCAAAAATTATTGTGGTTTTTTTTTGATAAAATGTTAAGACATGCCTAATGCACTGAGGGGCTGAAGCCTTATTGTGGTGGTGTATATAGGTCATCTTAAAGAACTATTGTAACTCCTTTAATAACAGCAAAGCAAAGGAACCCATGAGCCCACAAAATGAAGTCATCATCTCACTTTAACTACAGCCTGAGGCAGGACCAGAGTAAGTGTGTGTGTGTGTGTGTGTGTACGAGAGGATGGGAGAATGAAGGAACCAGAGCAGAGTCTCCCCAGGGATCACTCTCATGGATCTAATATAGTTCTACTCCTTCTGAATACATGTTAATTACTTCCCGTGCAGCGCCACCATACGCACACAGAGTGACAGTGGATCGCTGACAGACATTGAAATTGGGTTAATGACGCTTAGCAAAGGAACAGACCTCTCTCACACTTCGGGGGACAAGCTTCTGGAGACAAAATCCCACTAAGTGTGTGCTCAAAAGTGTATTACTCTGGTCTCCAAAGAGCAGGGTCTCGCACAGGATCTAACCTTTATGCTTTTGAAGGCAAAGGTACTCCAATAGCATTGTTTTGTCCAGAAGTTCTTTGTGAAAGCAGATTTATATTAACTTTGTGCTTTGAATTACAGGTGAAGAGATGTTACTGCCAACTAACGAATAACTTTATTATAGTATTATAGTAACAGAATTCATTACTGTGAAGTGGAACACAAAAGAGACAAGAGCGAGTGAGGAAAGGGGAGAGGGGGTGTCTAACAATACACTGCTTTATTAAGATGTCAAACACAAAGAGCTGCTGAACAGGGATATTACTGCCACTATAAGGGTATTAAGAGCAGTGGCTGGAGATGTGGGAGGGCTGTCACTGAAATGGAAACTGCCAGGCTATTGTTCATAAATCAGTGCACAAAAAAAAGCACTGGTGCCCAACGCTATGATCTGAGTACTTTTTCCCTTCTTGAACCAGCACCTTAACATCATGGAGGGATTTATGTTTCTGTTAATGCTGTTTCAAATACAGTTGAACCTGACAAAATCTCACACAACAAACAGACATAGTTAATCTTTTACTTGTTACATTGTACAAGGAGAAAGTCTTGACAGAGACAGGGCACAGAGCCCGGTCGCTCTCAGGACCAGATCTCAAGCATTACAGGCTGTAATGTAGTATTCAAGGGGATAAGACACACCTTCCACAGGAAAAGGAACCAACAGAAAACAAAAGGACAGTGTGACAAGGCCTTCTCCATTAGCATCCTTAAAGCCTGCTTCTTCCTGGTATTAACACACGACTCCCCATTCACTCTGGAGTCAACAGTGGATTACAATACAGACAGTATATAATTCAACCACATATGATTTACCAAAGTGATGACTTAAGTTAGATTCCAATATCAGTTTCCTTGTCTTCCATGGCAAACAAGCCCCAGCTGATGGTTGTAGCTAGGCGAGTTAGGTGCTCGTCGGCCCCAAGAATGCAACAGGTGAGACATCTCACCTGACTTCCCTCTACACACTCATGGGCTCCTCAGTATTACTCTGCAGCTACCTTTTAACAGAGCCTCTCAGTCCGGGCATCAAGCTGTTGTTCATGCAATTACCCAACTTGTCACAATGTTGCATCGAATCCAAAAGAAACTTTCCACAGGTGACAAAAAAAGTGTATTCTTTTTCCACTTTAAATTGTATGAAGCCATTTAGCTGCTTTTCCTTGTATTCAACTAAATAACATATTTTATAATGTAACACATTCACAGACTTGCAACATGTAAAACAAAAAGCTGTTTAGCAACATCCATCTGCCCTAAGCACCAAAAACCTCCAGTGTTTGCCAAAGCCACAGGCAGAAGTACAGCTCGGCAAAGTGCTGCATCACACACTTGACTGTGCTCTCTTTGATCATCATTAGCTGAAAGCTCTCCTCTTTTCAAAAGAATATTCTCTAGAGAAGAGCCATGCAAATTTTGAATCTGGCTGTTGGCTCTCAGACAGAAGCCTCGAGGTTATTATTGCTATCACAACAAACAAAAACTTTACAAAATGATTGTTGAAACTTAAAGTTAATCAGGCAACAGGTTGGCAAAAGTTCAGCCTACTACCTGGCAGCAGATAAGTTTACATTATTTATGTGTCTTCAGAAAAATATATAGTTCAAAAATGAACTATCCTTTGATATTTGAGCTTCTCTTCAGTGTCCTCGCCGACTGATGCAGATGGTGGTCAATAATCAGAATCAGAATCATTTTTATTGCCACGTAAGTAACAAAGTTACCACCTGGAAATTGTTTTGGCAGAGCTTGCCACTTCGCCCTTTGCGGCGCTGTGTAGTCCTGTTCTGCTCAACCCTGTCCAAATTACTTATGTACTGTATGCTAGGACTCAAATGGCTCAGAATAAGGGTTTGACTAAGATGCCACAGTGGAAGGGCTGCCACGAGATGGAAGCCCTCTGTCTCGTGGGGACTTGTTGACATTGTCCATTTGGAAGTTCACAATATGCACAATGCAAAGGAGAATATACAGCTGAGGACAGCACTGCTTCTATCACTTTCTTTTGTTTATGTTGAGAGAGTTATGCAGAGTGAGTATTGTTGAATTAGTGTTCTTTGCAGTCCTGGACCTGTATGTGTTTTTCAGTTTTTACATGTTTGTGTTCTGGGTCTACTACCCCTGAAAAACAGCTGCTGTTGTGAATTAGGGCTGTACAAACATACATTTAATTTATTTATTGGCAACTGACTGACTGGTTAACACTTTTGCTTCTCGTTTGCATGTTCTACCTGTGTCTGTGTAGATTTCCTCCGGGTGCTCCATTTTAACCTACCACTAAAAAAAATACAATAATACTAATTCCTTTTTTTCCATTGTACTTTACTATACATTGAAAAAAAACAAAAAAAACATCAAGAGTACATACAATATACGGCTCTGGTAGTCCTGACCAAGCCGAGCTTACATCTGCAGATAGGCAGATGCAGAGGACAGGTCTGCAGGATGGGTCAAATGCAGAAGACCATATTCCCAACAGGGACAATAAAGTACTTGATTTAATCATTTGTTTATGGAGTTGATTTGCTAATTTTATGCAAGTTTCTAGAAAGGTTTGTGAAACAAAGCAGTGCATGTGTGTAAAATCCAAGCCAACCATAACTCATCTACAGTATGACGAACTAATAACACTTATACATAATGCCTCCCAAAGGGCAGTGTGCCAACTAAAAATATATTAAAACAAAATATATTAAAACAATACAATAATAGTGTATTGTTATAGATGACGCCACATTCTGCTGTTGACAGTTGAATTTGTTGGGGAGAAAGTTTGCTCAAATATTAGTCAATAAAATCTGTTACTCCTGCAGGCTCTTCTCTGTCACTGTGACTGTGCAGTTTTCACACACTCAAACCAAGGAAAGATACTTGGCTCATATATTTAAATGTTCTCCAGAAAGTGCAGCTACAGTACAAGCTGAGATTGCATCTCATATACAAATAAATTATCCTGACCAACCAGATCCTCTACTTTCTGATACGTGAACACCGAAAGGTCTGCGAAGCACCACATTTATTCCCAAAACCTCGAGCAGGAATTCAGCCGAATCACAGATCACAGAAATGTGATTGTCTGATTTAATTACAAGTTTTGTCCTTGCACTTCCTTCGCGTCAGTAAACACGCAGGCACACATTTAAACTGTACTAAGGGTCAGGGCTGGACTGGGACAATAAAACGGCCCGGGCATTTTTTCCTTCTTACCGGCCCAGGCATGTTTTTGTCACGTTTTTTACACTTTGTTTATACCAGGGATCTGCAACTCAAAAGGTTCAAAGAGCCATATTTGACAAAAAATACTAAAAACATCTGTCTGGAGCCGCAAAAAAATAACAGCCTTGTATAAAGCTTATATGAAGGTTACACAATGTAGCTACATTAGCTACATTAGCCTATTATCTAAATGACCAAGTAAAGGCTACAAATACATGATTAGCCTTCATGATTGTCAAATGTATGTTTTCACTGCAGCGTGTCCTGGAGAGAATGACGCACCACGTGATGACTCTGCTTTAACTTTGACTTCCATTTTTTTGCCTTCATGCAACTGTAGAATGTTGTATAATTAAAATGTTGTATATTTTAATATTTGACCATTTGGACATCATAGCCAAAAAAGACCTCTGTGCACTCAGGAAAAACCCCAAGGACACAAGATAGTATACAAACTAGACAATTATTGACTCCAAGTATAAGCAGGGCTCTCTCTCTCACTTTGGGCGAGAGCAAAGTCCAACACAATCAGGCGCCGCAGGGGTGGGGGCATTGTTTGCTCAGGTGGAGATGGAAGACCAAGACCGGGTCCAGACCAGGACCAGGGGCCAGACCAGTCCCAGACCTGTGACGTCATCGGACCCTGGGCCCAAGACCTCCCTGATACGACACGCCCCCTGCTCCCTGAACATCGACTAATAAGGCTCTGGCTTGGGCAGAAACAGAAGAATCAGGAAAGGGCCAGAGAGGGACATGCATAGTTTTAGGAGCCCTCT
The DNA here is from genome assembly GCA_964034765.1 of Knipowitschia caucasica. NCBI lineage: Eukaryota > Metazoa > Chordata > Actinopteri > Gobiiformes > Gobiidae > Knipowitschia > Knipowitschia caucasica. The sequence continues at coordinate 22,375,763 of OZ035835.1, forward strand.
TTGTTGGAATTTCTGTATCTGATTGTAAAGATAATTAAATGCAGATGTTAAACTTGGAGAATCTTTTTGTCTGATTTCTGTATCT